>CAUYQU010003211.1:0-12075 GCA_963574635.1 Cheracebus regulus
ACTTTCAGATTGGGTCTCTGAGTGGATGTCCGGCTTGTTGGTGATGAAGTTTTTTCTGTTTCTTAGTTTTCCTTCGGGGGGCGCCCCTTCCCTACAGAGCTGGGCCTTCCCGGGTTCAGCTGTGCTTGTTCTCAGTCCTCAGCACTTTCAATTGCTGTTCTCCTTGTGGGGATGGGACCAGCCGAGCCTGACTAAAAGGGCATCCAGTCCCGTACACTCTGCACCGAGAAGCGCCGCGCCGGCCAAAAGAGTCGCGCTGGCGACCTGTGTGGCCCCTTTGCCGGGAATCTCCCAGTCTGTGGGCATCAAAAATTCGTCTGCAATTGTGGCATCCACTCGCTCTCTGCGCTTTCACTGGGAGCTACAATCCTTAGCTGCTGCTATGCGGCCATCTTGGATCTCTCTCCACCCGGTGATGAAGTTTTTCTGTTTCTTAGTTTTCCTTTGGCGGATGCTCGTTCCCCACAGAGCCGGACCTTCCCGGGTTCGCTGTGCTTGCTGTGCAACTCTCAGTCCTCAGCGCTTCCAATTGCTGTTTTCCTTGTGGGGGTGGGACCAGCCGAGCCCGTCCGTCCCGTATACTCCGCACCGGGAAGTGCCACACTGGGGCGCCGGCAAAACAGCCGCGCTGGCCAAAAGAGTTGCGCTGGCGACCCGTGTGGCTCCTCTGCCGGGAATCTCCCGGTCTGTGGGCAACAAAAGTTCGTCGGAAAGTGCGGCGTCCACTCGTTCTCTGCGCTTTCAGTGGGAGCTACATTCCTGAGCTGTTGCTAATCGGCCATCTTTGATCTCTCTCGTAATACATTATTATTAACCATAGTGACCATACTGTACAATAGATCTCCAGATATTCATCCTGCCTAACTGAAATTTTGTACTCTTTGAGCGACATCTCCCCAGGCCCCCACCCCCAGCCCCTGACAACCACCATTCTGTTCTCTGCTCCTGAATTTAATTTTTTTTTAGATTCCACATATAAACAAGATCATGCATCATTTGTCTTTCTGTGCCTGGCTTATTTCATTTAGCATAATATCCTACAGATTCATTCATGCAGTTGAAAATGAATTTTCTAAACCCATAGCCAACATTATACTTACTTAATGGGAAAAAGTTGAGAGTATTACCCCTGAGAACTGGAATAAGACAAGGATGCACACTTTCACCACTTATATTCAACACAGTGCTGGAAGTTCTAGGTGGAACAATCAGACAAGAGAAAGAAATAAAGGGCAGCCTTTATTTCCTTAAAGGAGATATTTACTTCTTTATTTTTCTTCATTTTAAATCAGTAAAGTGGAAGTCAAACTGTCACTGTTTGCTGATGATATGATTGTATATCTAGAAAACCCTAAAGACTCATCTAGCAAGCTCCTAGAACTGATAAATGAATTCATTAAAGTCTCAGGATACAAAATTAATGTAAACAAATTAGTAGCACTACTATACACCAACAGTGACCAAGCCGAGAATCAAATTAAGAATTCAACCCCTTTTACAGTAGCTGCAAAAAATTAAAATACTTAGGAATATACCTAACCAGGAGGCGAAAGACCTCTATAAGGAAAACTACAAAACACTGCTGAAAGAAATAATAGATGACACAAACAGTTGAAAACATATCCCATACTCATGGATGAGTTCTACAAATTCAATCCAATTCCCATCAAAATGCCACCATCATTCTTCACAGAAGTAGAAAAAACAATCCTAAAACTCATATGGAATCAAAAAAAGAGCCCACATAGCCAAAACAAGACTAAGCAAAAAGAACAAATCTGGAGGCATCACATTATCCAGCTTCAAACTATACTATCAGGCTATAGTCACCAAAACAGCATGGTACTGGTATAAAAATAGGCACACAGACCAATGGAACAAAATAAAGAACCCAGAAACAAAGCACCAAATACTTAGAGCCAACTGATCTTCAACAAAGCAAATGAAAACATCAAGTGGAGAAAGGTCATCCTATTCGACAAATGGCGCTGGGATAATTGGGAAGCCACATAGAGAAGAATGAAACTGGATCCTCATCTTTCACCTAATACAAAAGTCAACTCAATATGGATCAAACACTTAAATATAAGACCTGAAACCATAAAAATCCTAAAAGATAACATCAGAAAAACCCTTCTAGACATTGTCTTAGGCAAAGACTTCTTGACCAAGAACCCAAAAGCAAATGCGACAAAAACAAAGATAAATAGATAGGACTTAATTAAACTAAAAAGCTAATAATAATAATAATAATCATCATCATCATCATCATCATCAGAGTAAAGAGACAACCCACAGAGTGAGAGAAAATCTTTGCAAACTATGCCTCTATCCAGAATCTACAAGGAAGTCAAATAAATCATCAAGAAGAAAAAAACAATTCCGTCAAAAAGTAGGCTACCAACATGAATAGATAATTCTCAAAAGAACATATACAAACAGCCAAGAAACATATGAAAAAATAGTCAACACCACTAATTATCAGGGAAATGCAAACCAAAACCACAATGCAATACCACCTTACTCCGGCAAGAATGGCCATAATAAAAAAAATTTAAAAATAAGATGTTGGCGTGGATGTGGTAAAAAGGGAACACTTTTACCCTGTTGGTGTGAATGTAAACTTTCCACTATGGAAAGCAGAGTGAAGATTCCTTAAAGCACTAAAAGTAGATTTACCATTTGATCCAGCAATCCCACTACTGGGTATCTACCCAGAGGAAAAGAAGTCATTATACAAAAAAGATACTTACACAAGCATGTTTATAGCAGCACAATTTATAATTGCAAAAATATGAAACCAGATTTTTGGTTTCCAAATTTCCATCAATCAACAAGTGGACAAAGAAAATGTTATACATATATATGGTGTACATATATGTATATATTATATATAATTACATATATGTGTGTGTATACACACACACATACACATACACACACACACACACACACACACACACACATACAATGCAATACTACTCAGACATAAAAAGGAAGGAAATAATGGCATTCGCAGCAACCTGGATGGAATTGGGGACCATTATTCTAAGTGAAGTAGCTCAGGAATGGAAAACCAAACATCACATGTTCTCACTCATAAGTGGGAACTAATCTATGTGGACACAAAGGCATAAGAATGATACAATGGACTTTGGGGACTCAGGGAAAAGGGAGGGGTGAGGGATAAAAGATGACAAATTGGGTACAGTGTGTACTGCTCGGGTGATGGGTGCACCAAAATCTCAGAAATCACTATAAAGAACATATCCATGTTTAAAGAAAGAAAAAAAAAATTTTCTTCTTTCTTGAGGCTGAATAGTATTCTATTGTGTGCATATGTACTATTTTTTAAAATCCATTCATCCAATGATGAACACTTAGGTTACTTTCATATCCTAGCTATTGTGAATAATGCTGCAATGAACACTGGAGTGCAGATATTTCATTGATAGTGATTTCATTTGTATACACACCTAGAAATTGGATTGCTGAATCATAGGGTAGTTTTATTTTTAATATTTTGAGGAACTTCCATATTCCTTTCCATAATGGGTTTTACATTCCTACCAATAATGTACAAGGTTTCCTTTTTTCCACATCCTTGCCAACACTTGTTAGTTTTGTCTTTTTGATATTATTATTATTAGCTTTTTAGTTTAATAATAACAGGTGTGAGGTGATTTACAGTTTTGATTTGCATTTCCCTGATGATTAGTAATGTTGAACATTTTTTTCCATATACCTGTGGGCCATTTGTGTGTCTTCTTTTGAGAAACGTCTATTTCAGGTCCTTTGTCAATTTTGTAATTGGGTTATTTATTTTCTTGCTATTTAGTTATTTGAGTTCCTTGTACATTTTGGATATTAACCTCTTATCAGATGTATGGTTTGAAAATATTTTTTCCCATTCTAGAGTTGTCTCTTTACTCTGTTGATATCTTTTCTTTATTGTGAAAAAAACACTTTTTACTTTGATGCAGTCTTGTCTATTTTGGCTTTTGTTGCCTGTGTTTTTGAGTCAAATCCAAAAAATCAACACCCAGAGCAATGTCAAGAAGTTTTTCCTATGTTTTTGTCTAATAGTTTTGTAGTCTCAGGTCTTAAGTTTAAGTCTCTAATCCATTTTGAGTTTCTTTTTGTGATATAAGGGCCCAATTTTATTATTCTGCATGTGGACACCCAATTTTTCCAAGACCATTTATTGAAAAGACTATTCTTTTCCCATTGCATGCTCTTGCCACCTTTGTTGAAGATAAATTGACCATAAATGTATAGATTTATTCCCGGGCACTCTATTCTGTCCCATTGGTTTATATGTCTATTTTTATGGTACCATACTGTTTTGATTATTATAGCTTTATAGTATATTTTGAAGTCAGATAGTGTGATGTCTCCAGCTTTGTTCTTTTTGTTTAAGATTGCTTTGGCTATTCAGGGTCATTTGCGGTTCCATACCAATTTTAGGATTTTTTTCCATTTGTGTAAAAAATGTCATTGGAGCTCTCTCCTGCTGCCGTATAAGACATGCGTTGCTTCCCCTTGGCCCTCCACCATGATTGTAAGTTTCCTGAGGCATCCCCAGCCATGCCTGTGAGTTAATTAAATTTCTTTTGTTTATAAATTTTAAAAAAAGAAAAATGTCATTGGACTTTTGATAGGGATTGCATTTAATCTGTAGATTGCATGAACCTTTTAACAATATTAATTCTCCATAAGGAAAAAAAAGAAAAAGAAAACAATATTAATTCTTTCAATCCATGAATATGGGGTATTTTTCTACTTATTTGTGTCTTCTTCAATTTTTTCAGCAATGATTTATAGTTTTTAGTGTACAGATCTTTCATCTCCTTGGTTAAATTTATTCCTAAGTAAATTTTTATGCTGTTATAAATAGGATTGTTTTCTTGATTTCTTTTTTAGATGGTTTATTGTTAGTGGACAGAAATGCTACTGGTTTTTGTATGTTGATTTTGTATCCTTATCCTGCCACTTTACTGAATTTGTCCATTAGTCCTAACAGGTTTTTCTTTTCTTCCTTCCTGAGGCTCAAACCTAACAGTTTTTTTGGTAGAATCTTTAGGGTTTTCTGTATCTATAAAGTTATGCCATCTACAAACAGAGACAACTTTACTTCTTCCTTTCTGATCTGGATGCTTTTTATTTCTTTTTCTTGCCTGGTTCTTCTGGCTAGGACCTCCAGTACTATTAATATATTTAATTGAAGTGGTAAAAGTGGGCATCCTTGTCTTGTTCCTGATCCTAGAGGAAAAGCTTTCAGATTTTCACTGTTGAGTATGATATTAGCTGTGGGCTTGATAATAATATGTCATACTATGACTTTTATTATGTTAAGCTACATTCCTTCTACACTTAATTTGTTGAGAGTTTTTATTAAATCATGAAAAGACACTGAATTTTGTTAAATGCTTTTCTCCATGTATTAAAATGATTATGATTTCTATGCTTCATTCTGTTGATGTGGTATATCAGATTTATAGACTTGTGGCTGATGAACCATCCTTGCATTCCAGTGGTAAATCCTACTAGATGATAATATATGAAAGAAACCTGTGGTGTTCTCGGAGAAGAGGAACATGATTGGGGAAGGGTCAACAAGGGGCATCATATGTACTCCATGGCGACGTTCTAATCTAATTTGTAAACTGGGTTTCAGGTACCTCAGAATGTTGTTGGTTTTGTGTTTATGCTGTTAATGCATATACATTAAATTTATTCTTTTGTATATACAAAATGTTTTACAATGTGCTTTTATAAAAACTCTATGAACATTAACCATGATGAAACCCAAGTTTACTCTAACAAATAATTGTTTTCTGGTGACTGCTGCTGTTTTTATTGTTGAAGAGACCTTATTGGCACTAGTCATTGATCAGACTTGGAATTAAAATGCTTAGGCATGAAAGATACTCCAAGCACAAGACATGTGGATCAGTAAGGTTTTTTTTTTTTTTTTTCCCAGTCAGAAGCAACAGAAACTGTCTCTGACTCACATGCAGAAAAGAAGCATGCTGGTGGGATTTGAGATACAACATAGAAACTCCAACTCTCAGGGAGGACAGGACAGGGAAGAGCTCCCAATGTGGCAGTAGAGCCAACAGAACCTGCTGTTGGCCTAGCTTGGCAACTCCAGCTGCTATACTCTTTCTGTCCCCTGGCTCAAGACTCAAATTCCAGGGATGAGAGAATCTGGCTGGGCTGGTTGCAGGTTCACCCCAGGCCTGTGGGGCTATCAGGCCTACATGGCATTATAGCCCCAATTCACAAAAATGAGGGGAAAGCTAAAAGAGGTTCAGTGAAGTGCAAAAACAGTGATGAAAAACAAAAGTGTAAATACCATAACTCAGAAAAAGAGTAGCTGAAAGTCAAGTGTAAATCACTTTCACTGGGACATACGAATCTGAGAATAGGATGAATTCAAGCAAGCAGCCAAAAACTTGAGTGAATAAAGCCAAACAATAGAAACCAAAAATCCAAAAGTAAAACAAGAAGTACAATGACTACCTGAAAATTATGTTTTGCTTGACTGAGCATCCATTAGTCCATCTTTGAGTGTGTGCTATGTTGTGAAGCTCAGCTCCTTTGGCTTTGAGTATCACTGCAGACTAGGTGATCTGAGACAACCTCTCACTGCAAAACAGTGCAGAAGACACACCCTTTGAGTTATCTCTGCTACCACTAACTTTAGGAGAAGATTCCAAGAGAAATGAGCTACTAACATCTGGGAGAGGAGGGGTTGCTTTAGGGCAGCAGCACAGCTGTTGAAACACTTTACCAGGCTGAACATGGTGGCTCACGCCTGTAATCCTAGCACTTTGGGAGGCCAAGGTGGACAAATCACCTGAGGTTGGGAGTTTGAGACCAGCCTGACCAACATGGAGAAATCCTGTCTCTACTAAAAAAAAAAAATAGAAAAAGTTACCTGGGCATGGTGGTGCATGCCTGTAATCCCAGCTACCTGGGAGGCTGAGGCAGGAGAACCACCTGAACCTGGGAGGCAGAGCTTGTGGTGAGCTGAGATCATGCCATTGCACTCCAGACTAGGCAACAAGAACAAAACTCCATCTCAAATAAATAAATAGACTGGGCGTGGTGGCTCATGCCTATAATCCCAGCACTCTGGGAGGCTGAGGCGGGTGGATCACCTGAGGTCAGGAGTTCAAGACCATCCTGGCCAACATGGTGAAACTCTGTCTTTACTAAAAATACAAAAGTTAGCCAGGTGTGGTGGCCTGCACCTGTCATCCCAGCTACTCAGGAGGCTGAGGCAGGAGAATCACTTGAACCTGGGAGGTGAAGGTTGCGGTGAGCTTAGATTGGGCCGTTGCACTCTAGCCTGGTCAATAAGAGTGAAACTCTGTCTAAAAAAACAAACAAAACTCCACCAAAACCAAAAAACAAATAAACCAAACCAAACAAAACACTTTATCAGTGGAGAGGGTAGTTAGCCACGCCACAGTCCCAAGTGAGTGACACCCTCTGGTGATCAGTAGCAGCAGAAGCAACTTCTGTCTGGAAGAAAATGTATCCAAGGTAGAGCTCTGGATTAGGAACACAAAATGAACTCACCATTATTAGGAAGGCACATAGGAAAGGCAAGCCACATTGTGTGAGTGCAGATGAAACAAAAACCATTTAGAATCCCACTTTCCCTCAAAGAGCAGATGTTGGAACTGTCAAATACCAAATATAGAGCAGATATATATATATATATATATTATATATATATATATATATACACACATATATGAAATGGTTGCAGAAATAATGGATGCAATGATACAGATGTCTCACAAGATGCAACCAGAAACAAACAGGGAGACTTAAAAACAAGCCTTCTAGAAATTAAAAAAAAAAACCTATCTGTTGCATTTTTAAAAACCTCTAGAGGACGGTTCAATAGAAAATTAGATATAGATGAAGAGAGAATTAATAAACTGGAAGGTATGTCTACAGTTATCACCTAAAATGCAACACAAAGTGATAAAAAAATAAAATATGAAGGCTTTGATGAGACATAAGAAGGATAGAATGAGAAAGTCTAACATATATCTATTTGAAGTCCCAAAAGTAAAGAATAGAGAGTCTGAAGAAGAGGCAACATTTGAAAAGATAATGACTGAGATTGTTTCAGAAATTATGAAACAATATAAATACAGAAAGCTAGAAAGCATAACATATCCTAAAAATAATAAATTAAAAATAAATTCATGCTTTAAAGTATCATAGTAAAACCATAGTACAACAAAAATGAGAAGTTCTTAACAGGGGCCGAGAAAAAGGACAGAACATCTATAATGGAAAAACAATTGGATTTCAGGGAGATTTCAAACATCAGTACTCAGAAGACAGAGAATAAACATCTCCAGAGAACTGAGAAAAAATAACTCTTAACCTAGAGTTGTATACCCATAAAACTATTTTTCAAAGAAAAGTATACAAAAAAGACATTTTTACTTTAGTAAAAACAAAACATTTGTCATCAAGAAACTTGTACTGAAATTTCTAAGGACTAGTCATGGAAGAAATATTCAAATCTAAATAATTATTATTAATATAATTATTGAATAAAATAATAATAAAGTATAATATATGGAACTAAAATACGGAACAAGAATAGCAGGTAAATCATAGCAGAAGTTTAAAGTATTTTAAGGTTGTAGCATTATCATCAAAGAGTTAAGATAGTAATTAATGTTAGAGGTGATTAAGTTGAACGTGCATTTTGAATGTTCACTGCAGCACTATTCACAGTCGCAAAGACATGGACTCAACCTAAATGTCCATCAATGATAGATTACATTTAAAAAATGTGGTACATATATACCATGGAATATGCACCATGGAATACCATGCAACCATAAAAAAGAATGATACCATGTCCTTTGCAGAAACAAACATGGATGGAGCCGGAGGCCATTATCCTTAGCAAACCAAAGCAGGAACAGAAAACCAAATACTACATGTTCTCACTTATAAGTGGGAGCTAGGTGATAAGAACACATGGACACCAAGAGGAGGCAACAGACATTGGGGCCTTCTTGAGGGTGAGGGGTGGGAGGAAGGAAAGGAACAGAAAAAATAAATCAATAATCCTAATAAACATAAGAGAAGTATACATATCAATTAAAAAGACAGAGGCCCAGCATAGTGGCTCACGCCTGTAATCTCAGCACTGTGGGAGCCTCAGGCAGATGGATCACTTGAGCTTAAGAGTTCAAGATCAGCCTGGACAACATGGCAAAACCTTGTCTCTAAAAAAAAAAAAAAAAAAATTATCCAGGAGGATCACTTGAGCCCAGGAGGTTGAGGTTGCAGTGGGCTGAGATCATATCACTGTACTCCATTTTATTAAAATGTTGTGACCAGAGGCTTTCAGGAACCTAATCTTGTTATTTTCCCAAGGAACAAAGGTTAATTAATTAGTTCAGTGTTTGTCAGGACTTTATAAAACATAGCTACAGTGAATAATGAGAATCGACAGTAGTTCATTTTACCAGGAATAGTTAACAATTCTAAACTTATGTATTTGGGCAATAATAGCTTCAAAACACATAAAGCAAAAATTGCTATAACTATAGGGAGAAATGGCAAATTCACATAATAGGAGGCACTTTTCTGAATGATTGATAGGTCAAGTAGACAAAAATTCAGGAATAATTCAGAAAATTTGAATAGCACAGTCAACAAGCTTGTGGATAATTGGCAGTTTTAGACAGTACGTATTTTCCTCAAGCAAACATGGTACAGGTACAACAATGCTTATCACATATTGGCCACAAAGCACGTCTCAGAGATTTTGAAGATTTATATTACACAGATCACATTCTCAACCAACTGGGTTAGAAGTCTGTATTCAAAAAGTTAAATAAAACTAGTCACATGTTTGGAAGCTTAAGAACACATTTGCAAGTAGCTCAAGAGTCAAACAAGAATCACAATGGAGGACGGGGAAGGTGGCTCACGCCTGTAATCCAAGCACTTTGGAGGCCAAAGCGGGCAGATCACCTGAGGTTGGAAATTCAAGACCAGCCTGACCAGCATGGTGAAACCCCGTCTTTATTAAAAAAGAATCACAATGGAAACGTAAAAATAGAACTGGATGATAAGGAAATCACAACATATCAAAAATAAAGACATAAGAGAAATGGTACTTAGGGAACATACAATCCCTTAAATGCTTATATTAGAAAGGAGGGCTAAAGTTAACACACTAAATGCCAGCTAAAAATTTTAGGAAAATAACATAAACTCAAAGAAGGTAGAAGAAAACAGACAATAAAAGATAAGGGCAGAAAATAATAAACTAGAAAACTAAGTACAAAGAGAAGTTCAACAAAGAAATGTATACTCTGACATGTGCTGGAATCACATTGGAGACGCAAGACAGATGATGCTGGCACAACACTGCGCACCAAAAAACGAATCCCTACAGATCGAGGACTTCCATGTGAAAAACACGACTTCAGGGTTTGAGAAGAAGATGCAGTAGAACAGATCTCTGTGCTGAGCTAGGGAAGAATTTCTTTTTTTTGTGCTCGTCACATTTTATTTACCAAATAAATATTGGAGAAATAAAAAATTAATATGTTTTCATATACAGTCATCGTTATAAAATGTAAGTGATTTGAAGGCAGCACAGTCCTGTAGGCAAAAGCCATGACTGAAAGTGAGACCCACCTGACTTTGAATGCAAGCACTGACATTTATTCACTTATAAACTTGGAAGATTTCTTTATATATATATATATATATATTTATTTATTTATTTATGTTTTTGAGACAGAGTATTGCTCTGTCGCCAGGCGCCAGGCTAGAGTGCAGTGGCGTGATCTCAGCTATATATATATTTATATATATATAAAATATATATAATTTTTATATTTTAGTAGAGATGGGGTTTCACTATGCTGGCCAGGATGGTCTCGATCTCTTGACCTCATGATCCGCCCACCTCGACTTCCCAAAGTGCTGGGATTACAGGCGTGAGCCACCGCGCCTGGTCTATATATTTATTTTTAATTGTACTTTAGGTTCTGGGGTACATGTGCAGTTCATGCAGGATTGTTGCATACGTACATACATGGCAGTGTGGTTTGCTGCCTCCATCCCCCTGTCACCTATATCTGGCATTTCTCCCCATGTTATCCCTCCCTAATCTCCCTACCCTTCACTGTCCCTCCCCTAGTCCCCCTCAACAGACCCCAGTGTGTGATGCTCCCCTCCCTGTGTCCGTGTGTTCTCATTGTTCAGCACTCACCTATGAGTGAGAACATGCGGTGTTTGATTTTTTGTTCTTGTGTCAGTTTGCTGAGAATAATGGTTTCTAGATTCATCCATGTCCCTACAAAGGACACAAACTCATCGTTTTTTATGGCTGCGGGAAGAATTTCTTAAGACACAAAGAGCCCTAATTGAATAAGTTGAAAACATGTGAGTTCATGAAAAAAGATCTCTGGTTATCCAAAAGCACCATAAAGAGATCAGGCCTGGGTGTGGTGGCTCACGCCTGTAATCCCAGTACTTTGGGAGGCTGAGGCAGGAGGATTGCTTGAGTCCAGGAGACAGCTTGGGTAACAAAATGAGACCCTGTCTCTCCAAAAAATAAAAAATTATCTAAGTGTGGTGACATGCACCTGCAGTCCCAGCTTCTCAGGAGGCTGAAGTGGGAGGATGGTTTAGCCTAGGAGGTTAAGGCTGCAGTGAGTCTTGATGGCACCATTTGTACTCCAGACTGAGCAACAGAGTGAGACTCTGTCAAAAAACGGAAGAAGGAAGGAAAGAAAGAAAGAGAGAGAGAGAGAGGGAGGGAAGGAGGGAAGGAGAAGGGAAGGGAAGGAAGGAAGGAGGGAAGGAAGGAGGGAAGAAAGGACAGAAGGGAGGGAAAGAAAAAGTACAGGCCACAAACTGTGAGCTATTCAAAAGATAATCACAATGCATATTATGAATAACATGCAGACTGCATTAAGAATTTCTTTTTTTTTTTTTTTTAGAAAAAGAGAGAAAAAGAGAAAGAAAGAAACAGCAAAAGAAAGAAAAAATGAAAGAGAAAGA
>CAUYQU010003212.1:0-69818 GCA_963574635.1 Cheracebus regulus
TTTCTTAGTTTTCCTTTGGCGGACGCCCGTTCCCCACAGAGCCAGACCTTCCCGGGTTCCCTGTGCTTGCTGTGAAACTCTCGGTCCTCAGCGCTTCCAATTGCTGTTCTCCCTGTGGGGATGCGACCAGCCGAGCCCGACTAAAAGGGCACCCGGTCCCGTATACTCCACACCGAGAAGCTCTGTGCCAGAGTGCCGGCAAAACAGCTGTGCCAGCCAAAAGAGTCACGCTGGCAACCTGTGTGACTCCTCCGATGGGAATCTGCCAGTTTGTGGGCAACAAAAATTCGTTTGAAATTGCGGCATCCACTTGCTCTCTGCACTTTCATTGGGAGCTACAATCCTGAGCTGCTGCTAAGCAGCCATCTTGGATCTCTCTCCCAGCTAATTTTTTAATATTTTTGTAGAGATGAGGTCTCCCTATGTTGCCCAGGCTGGTCTCAAACTCCTGGGCTCAAGTGATCCTCCCACCTTGGCCTCCCAAAGTTCTGGGATTATAGGTGTGAGCCACCACACCCAGCTTTTGGGGATTTAAACATGATGATGCATCTGCCAATAGTTTGCTCTTTTTTATTGTCGAGGAATATTGACTGCAAAAATATAAAACAATTTATCTAATCGATTGATGAACAGTTGGGTTGTTGTCAGTTTGGAGTTATAATGAATGAAGCTTCTCATCACAAAAAAGAGAAATGAGGTAAAATTGGCAGTGATAGGAGATCGACTGGATGAACTTGGTGCAGGCAGGAGCACTTAAGAACTGCAGCTTTGTCTCTGCCTGGGACAACTGACAGGGAACAGGTTTATGTGTTCAGTGAGTAAGCAAAGAATTTCAGGCAAAGCCAAGGGTCTCCACCCTCCGAGAAGAAAAAAGGCAATTCCAGAGAGGGAAGAAAGGCTGACCCAGCAGGTCAGGGTCATGAGCATTGCAGGGGCCTTCTCCCCTTGCTGCACCTACTCCCTGAGAAGGGTGGGGTCTCTAGAGAGGCAGAGAGAGGAGACAGAGGGGACAAGCAGATGCAGCCTCCCCTGGAGGCTGACTCACCTCTGTGGCCCCCCTCCTGGCTCCTACTCAGAGTGGGGACAGAGGAGGTCTGTGGATTTGCCTGCCTTGACAGTTTCTGCAGCTTCCTGCTGGGGTCTGGCTCTTCCCAGGCAGCCTAATGCACTCATGGCCGGTATGGTTTTTGGAAAGGGGACATTGGCTGTATGTAAAGCACGTATGGGAGCAGGGCAGTGAGGAAGCAGACACAACAAGGAAATGGTCATTCTTGAACAGGGAAGGGATGACAGAAACTCAGTAGCTAAGGAGGGTGGCGTGGGGATGGAGGCAGTGGGAGACAGGTGTGGACAAACCAAGGTTTCTGTTGGAGATGCAAGTGATGGATTTGAGGGGCAGAAAGACCCAGACTTGCCCTCTACTCCTCTGGCCTTACTGTTACTGGTTCTTCACTTTTCTGCTACTCCAGTTGAGTATAAGGTCCTTAATGGCTATGATCATGCCTTGTGCACCTTCTCTTCTACAGAATCTTACCCAGGGAAGGAGTTGGTGAATGTCTGAATGGGTTGGTCCAAGCATTTTGAATCCAGACAAGTGTATTCTTCAGTGAACCCTGGACAGCTCATAAAACTTTACCGTGGCTTCGAGGAAACATTCCTCTACACCGTGGACCTCCATGGTTTCATTCATGCTCTCCAAAAACCCTCCTGATTTACCTTCATTTTGAAACAGTTAACAAACCCACAATCTTTCAGTCCCTGCAAATAATTTCTTCTCACTCATTCCTTTGTAAATCACTAACAACACTGGCTAACATTTATTGAGAATTTACTATGTGCTAAGCACATGACATGCATTATTTAGTAGAAGCTTAAAAACACACAGTGGGATGCTCTTTCTTGCTTTATTCCAATAGGCAGAAAAGATGACTATAGGCCAGGAACACTTCAGACCAGTTTAGCATCCCAGGAAAGGGAACGTTATTTCTCATAATTCCCAAGGAAAAGTCCCAGGTAAGTAAGTCTCTGACTGGCCCATTGGAGTCATGTGCCCATTCCTGAACCAATCATTGTGGGCATGGCAACAGCATGATGGGACCAGACCTGGGTCAATTGCTAACTAGTTCTCCATAGGAAAGAAGGCTCCTGTGGCAGGAAGCCTGGGAAAGGAGTGTTGGGCAGAAAAACTAGACATCTGCAACAACATAAATTATGTTCGTGAATACTGACAAGATCAGTTCTATCTCTGGCATTTTCAGTTACTTAGGCCAATAAATTCTCCTTTTTATTTAAGTCAATTTGAGTTTAGTATCCTGTATCTTCTAACTAAAGGCAGATGAATTCATTTATAGACTTTCCCTCTCTTTCCATCAGAACGTAAGTCCCATGAGAACAGATACCAAGCCTATGTTGTTCCCTGCTGTTGTACCCTTGCCTAAAACAGTGCCTGACATCACAGTAGCTGCCCAGTAAATATTTGCTGTTTTGTGATTATCTATTTAATTCTGACCTCAGTCCCACCAGGATCATTTCCATGCAGTAGAGCGATTTGTTTTGAACTCATCTGTATATCTCCCAGTCCCTAATACGTGTCTCACACATACGGTTCCTCAGAATACACTGAAGAATAAACAAATGTCTCTTCCACTGGACTCTAAGAAACAGGAAAAGAGAGACTGTGTCTGTTTTCATAGTAATTATATCCTTTGGATCTAGCACTGTTTGATAGGTAGAAGTCCCTCCCCCCACTCCGCCCCGGCATCATTATTACCTGAATAATAACTAAATACATTTTAATAAATGGTAAGGATGCGTTAAGTTTATGTCACCAATGTTTGCAGCAGTTCCTGAAGTGAAAACTTATGAATTCATAGGGTCTGTAAAGGTTTACGTAGACAACTTTTATTCTTTTGCAGAGTCTCCATCCAAGGACAGATGTTAACGCATACAAATTCTTGCAAACCGTTGACGGAGGAATAGAAGGCTTTAGGGCTTCAAGCAGTCCTCACCATCCCCCAGCCAGGCTAGGTTGACGTCAATTGTTCTGGCTTATTCCCTTTCAAAAACTCTTAGCTCTTGTTAGTTACAGACGCAGGTTCAGTTTGTTACCATGGAAATTGCAGCTGGAGGGGGAAGAGGGGAGGCTGAGGAATGGTCAGACACTGGAATTTTCCAGCTCTGGAGGCAGATTATGTGGAATAGAAATCCTGGACCAGCAGCACACAGTCAGTTCTCAATAATAATTATTATTTTATTTATTTATTTTTCACGCAGAGTCTCACTCTGTCGCCCAGGCAGGAGTGAAGTGGTGTGATCTTGACTCCCTGCAACCACCTGCTCCTGGGTTTGAACAATCCTCCTGCCTCAGCCTCCCGAGTAGCTGGGACTACAGGGTAGCATGGCCACACTCAGCTAATTTTTTGTACTTTTGGTAGTGACGGGGTTTTGCCATGTTGGCTAGGCTGGTCTCGAACTCCTGAGCTCAGGCAATCTGCCTGCCTCAGCCTCCCAAAGTGCTAGTATTACAGGCGTGAGCCACCAGGAAGCAATACATATTTTTGGGGGTGACCGTGAAAATACTAGAACTTGGACAAGGGTGACCTCCTATCTCTGAGCTTCTTTCTGGACTTATAAAATAATCAACCTACTGTGTAGGAGGTTTCAATTAAGATGATATAAGTACAACACTTAGCACAAACTTTATAAATCAGTTTCTCAAGTGCAGTTTTCTTATCTGCTTTATAATTGTTTGGAGGTACTTATTTACAAATTCCAGGTACTGTTTTCTTTTCTCCTCCAGTCTTTTTTTGTTTTGTTTTGTTTTTTTTTTTGGAGACAGAGTTTCCTTCTTGTTGCCCAGGCTGGAGTGCTGTGGTGCAATCTTAGTTCACTGCAACCTCCGCCTCCTGGGTTCAAGTGATTTTCTTGCCTCAGCCTCCCGAAAAGCTGGGATTATAGGCATGTGCCACCACACCTGGCTAATTTTGTATTTTTAGTAGAGACAGGGTTTCTCCATGTTGGCCAGGCTGATCTTGAACTCCCAACTTCAGGTGATCCGCCAGCCTCACCCACCCAAAGTACTGGGATTACAGGCATGAGTCACTGTGTCTGGCTGTCTTCCAGTTCTTTTTCTAAGAGGAACACAGTCATTTTTTTCTCCCCACCTTAACATGTCTTCTAAGTTGCTAGATAAAATATAGGATACCCAGTGTACCCAAACAGAATATATACTAACAAATTGTTTAGTTTATCTGAAAATCACATTTGACAGGGTTATCCTGTATTTTTTATTTAGTAAATCTGATAACCCTACTTTTCACACTAGTTCACTTTGATTCAAATTAAAAGTTGGTGTTATCAGCTAATCTATTCAATTAACAGTAGCTAATTATTAGGGAATCTGTCCATTAACAGTAACTCAAGGTGCCTTTTTCAAAGACTCCATTGAGTCATTTGAGAAATATTCGAGGAGCATCTGTTCCATGCCAATTACCACACAAGGCGCATAGGATAATGCACCTACACTTATCAGTGCCTGCCCTCTCAGAGCTTTCATTCTGGTCACAGACTCATGTATCTTTTCCCCACAACATAACGAAATCTTGGGAGGCTGAGGCAGGCAGATCGCTTGAGCCCAGGAGTTTGAGATGAGCCTGGGCAACATGGTGCAACTCCATTTCTATCAAAAAAAAAAAAAAAAAAAAATTAGCCGCGTGCAATGGTGCGTGCCTGTAGTCCCAGCTACTCAGGGGGCTGACAGGGAGGATCACTTGAGCCTAGGAAGTTGAGGCTGAGTGAGCCGTGATCACAACACTGCACTCCAGCCTGGGTGATAGAGCGAGATCCTGTCTCAAAAACACCGGAAAAACAAAAAACCCGTACAAAATTTATTCGAAATATAATTAAATATGATTCTAAAACTGAAAATATAATTCTAAAACTTTTTAAAAGATTACCTCACTGTCTAGATGACAATATAAAAACAGTGTGTCCAAATGCATATTTCTTGAAGCTCTATCACAGACCTTTGGGTATAGCAGACGGAGGTCCCACGTTTGACCCGTTCTCCATCTGCTTCCCAGTCGGCAGTGAGCTCCCTGAGGGCAGGGCTTGTGTCACTTCAGTTTCCCAGGTGCTCTGGCCTCGGGTACCTGCACTGCGCGCATGCGCACTGCCCACGGCCTCGTTGACCGGAACTGCTTCTGCCTGGGTCTCACCACAACCTTTCTCTGCGACTGGAGTTCGACTGAAGAGAGCTGCGACTCTGAGGATGTAGTCAATGGAGGCCGTGGTTCTCCTGACCAGCGCCTTCAGAGGAACCGAGAAACCAAACCGCAGCGGTGAGCCCGCTCGAGCCGAAGGCGGGCGGCGCGCATGCGCAGAGGGCCTCGGACTCTGGCGCCATCTTGGGCCGCCGCGGGCTGGACGCTTGGGTTCTCCTTGGACTCCCTGAGGTTGGGGGATTCGCGCCGCCAGGCCTCTTCGGCACATGGGCTTCCCTTCTCTTGGGGAGACACCTCTGATATCCTCCAGACGGCAATGCTGGGCGTTCCAGTCCGCGCCAGGCTGCTGGCCTCGCGCCGAGACCCAGCCGACGGAGGCCAGGCGTTCCCCCGGTGACCGCACGGTCACAGGACCCTTCCGCAGGACGTGGTCTCTTACCTGCCGGGCCGCACCGACGGCTTCCAGCTTCGCCGCTGGGGTTTTCGAAAAGGCGAGCACCTTCCAGGAGCGGCTGCTGAAGTCTGGGGCCCAACCCATTTCCCCTCGTGCGCCCATTCTACGCCAGCGTTTCTCAGAACTTGGTATTTCCCATGATTGGCATCGATTTGACGGGGAAACCCTGAGAGACGCCTAGCACGGAGTAGAGGACATGGCTTTCCACAGGAAGCGGCCGCTGGGGTACCCAGCCTCTTTTAAACGGTTTTGTGGAGATGCAGTTGACGTCAAAATGTACCCCGTCTACAACTCAGTGTTGTGTAGTAAACGTATGGAGTTGTACAGCCATCACCGCAATCCACTCTTGGAATGTTTACATCAACCAATCCCACCACCCCAGGGCCCTCGAGCCTATTTGACGATCAGCCCCAGGCAACCACTCATCCACTTTATGCCTCTTGAGATTTCCCTTTTCTGGACGCTCCATGAAAACGGAATTGTACAATTTATGATCTTTTGAGGCTGGCTTCTTACACTTAGCGTAATACTTTTGAAGTTCATCCATATTGTGACGTTTTTGTGGAGTGTGGTCTCACCTCAAAAGAGGAGTATAGTTTTGGTTCAGAACTGCCTTGCTGAGTGGATTGTGGAGACTGCAGACATGGTTTGAAAGCTGTAGGTATACCACGCGCCCCTTTATCCCCTTACATTTGGCTCAGTTTTGCCAGTTTCTTTTTTCCTGAACTGAACATGTTTAATTAGGATTTTCAGACTTAGTAGCCGGAACTCTGTTCAGGATGCCGAGTTTGTTCACTTGCTAGCTTGGATTTGGACCCAGGCGCTCTCGCTTGTGTCATTTTGGACAACCATTCAACCTCCCTATGTCTTAGTCTGCAGGGGATACTTACTCCTAATTTAAATGAGTTATTGCAAGGGAATTGTTTAGAAATGTGTCTGGCATATAGTTCAGCTAAAAATGTTAGCTATCATCTTGCATGGATTTTTTTTTTTTTTTTTTTTAATTTTGGGAGAGCGGTGATGAGTTAGGAGTGCTACTTCAACCCAATGGGCTAGGGTATTAAAACTTAAGTCTGTTTTCTTATTATCCAGATCAATTTGTGGCACATATTTATTTGCTTCCTGGGAGTTGGTAGGAAATTTATACAGCTCACCAAGATTATTTTGATAGTTACTTTTGGTACTTTATATTTTTTCAGGAAATTATGTATTTCCTTATATTTGCAGATTTATTAGATTGAAAGTAAGTGGTGTTAAGACTGTAATCTCTGGGGGGCAGATATGAGGGTTAGAGTGCTGAGCTCTTACTAGATGTGGAACATTGGGCAATTGGTTTAACATCCCGAGGTCCCAGTTTCATCCCTGGAATTGGATAACAGTGGCATCCTACCTTCCTGCTTGTCAGGAAGATTAAATAGAAATCTTCTACTTAACCACAGCACCTGGCAGCATAGGGAAAGTTCCATAACTGCCAGCTGTTGTTATTTCCATTATGGGAGTTCTTTCCAATTAAAACAGCTTAGGGATTGTAAACGTCTGTGAACCCGTTAATTAAAATGAACTGGGAAGCCTTCCACTGTTTTCTAGGCCTTGGAACACTTTATGGAACAGAGACATTATTTGTTCCTTGAAAGTTGGAAGTTAGTTTTCATTCCTACTCCAGTCACCTTTTGAGGCCATGCTTTTTCTTCCTTTTTCAGGGGTACTTTTTGTGTACTCTTCCTCCATTTTAATACGAGTTTTAAATTTAATAACAAAGAGGGTCAGCAAATCTTTTCTGTAAAGGGCCAAACAATGAATATTTCAGGCTTTGTGGGATATACTGACGTCTTGTCAGAATTATTCAGCTGTCCTTGTATTTGTGAAAGCAGCTGTAAATATGTAGGTGTGTCTGGGTCCAATAAAACACAGACAGTGTTACGTATGAACATTGAAATTTAGGTTTCATTTAATTTTCTCATGAAATACAACCATCTATTTTTGATTCAAGTGAATTTTTTGTATGCTGGCTGTGCGAGCGAACTGTATAAAAACACAGCAGACTGGATTTGGCCGGTTGGCTGACCCCTACGATAGTGTTTCATGACACAGTGACTAGTGGTGTGATGTGGAGTCAGAAAGACATGGGTTTAATACAATTTTGGTTCTGATATGTTTTAATTGGGTGTATTTGGGCAACATAGCATATCACTCAGCCTCATAGTCTTCATCTTGCAATAGGCAGTAAACTTATCTACCTTCTTGGTTGTCAGGTTGGGATAATGCGTATGAAGGGAGTCCAGTGAATCATATATTCGCTATATCATATTCTTTTTTGAGATTTGGTTGAGCAGACTAAGTGCTGGCGGGTAGAGCTAGATGACTTGGTGTTTAATCCTGGCCACTTTCTAGCCAGGTGACTCTGTGCCCGTCATTTACCCTCCTTGTGCCTCCCCTTCTTCATCTGTAAAATAGGAGTTAGGAGTAGTGCCTTAGATAGTTGTCATGCAGATTTAAAAAGCTAACAGTTCTAAAGTGCTTAGACACATTCCTGGTACATACACATTCTTATTTCAAAATAAGGTATATTTGGGGTTGAAAATTCATGTGCTTTGTTCAAACGAAACACTTGCCTGTTTTTGCTGAGATTACACAATTTGTAAAGCATAAGAATTATGTGTTCTTTGGAAGTATGAAGAAAGTTGCCTATAAATGGCAAAGGCTCGGAGCACTTTTTGAGGGAAGTACTCCCCTGACATTTGCCAAGTTTTTATTATCTCTCTTCCTTTCAAGAACGATGCATTTCATTATGGCTTCAAATTTAATAGCCTCAAAATGTAGCCAGTGGTGGCTGAGAGCTCAGGCTGGGGAATCCATCAGATTTCGGTTTGATTTCTAGCTCTGCCACCCTTTAGCTTGTAACCTGGGGAAAGATACCTCTGAAGGCTTGCCTCTCATCAGTAAAACCTGGATAATAATAGTATCTACTTTATTAAGTTGTTATAGTTAAACATAATAATTCACATAAGGTGCTTGGTGCCAGGCCTTACCCATTGTAAAAGTTTAATAAATTATAGATATTATTTGTTTTATTCTCCAGGGCACTCTTGAAGTAAGATGCACTTGAAAGCCATTGCTAGCTTCTTAAATGGACAGCTTCCCTCTTAATTTAGGTTTGAGATGATTAATAGCATTATGGATTGAGTGTTCCTTATCTGAAATACTGGACACTAGAAGTGTTTTGGATTTCTGATTTTTTTGAATTTGGAATTTTCAACTGTATATGAATTAATTGTTCTTACAAGGCTGCCTTCATGAACCTGTTATGAGTTTGTTTTCTAAGAAAAAAGGGGGCCATTTCTTGAAGATTTTCAGTGCACTTACATAGGATTGTGTTGGGAGATAGTAAGCAATATAGACAGGAAAAACTCAAATTTGAATTCTGGCTTTCTCAACTAATTAGATTATGACTATGAGTAGATAGCATCCTCTCTAAGCTGCAGATTTCTCGTCTACAAAATATTAGTTTTAGTTTCATTAAGGCTGTTGGGAAAATACACCTAGATAGATATATTTTTAATAACAGCCTTATCAAGATGTGATTCATCTGCCATAAAATTCACCTGTTTACAGTGTGTATAATTCAATGTTTAGCATATTCAGAGTTGTACAGCTATCAGTGCCATCAATCTGAGAACATTTTCATTACCCTAAAAAAAACCCCTTCACTCCTCATTCCCCTCTTCCTCCAAACCTAGGCAACCATTCACCTATTTTCTGTTTGTAGATTTGCCTGTTCTGGACATTTCATGTAAATGGAATCATACAATGTGTGAGCTTTTGTGACTGCCTTTTTTTTTTTTCTTAGCGTACTGTTTTCAAATTTCATCTATGCTGTAGCATGTATTAGAAGTTTGTCCTTTTCTATTGTCAAATAATATTCTGTGGTTTGGATATACCATATGTTATTTATCTGTTCATCAGCCAATGGGCATTTGGGTTGTTTCCACTTTTTGGGTATTATGAATAATGCTGTTAAGAACATTGATGTGCCAGTTTTTATGTGAACATGTGTTTTAATTTTACCTAACAGTAGAATTACTGGGTCATGTGGTAACTCTGTGTTTAACCTTTTGAAGAACTGCCAGATTGTTTTCCAAGTGGCACCCGGATCTTTTATAAAGCACTTACCCCAGTGCCTGGCACAGGATGAGTGTACCATACAAGATAGCTATTCTTGTAACACATTTTCATCATAAGAAATATGTTCTTGAAAGCTACTCTTCTAATTTAGTTCAATGAATTGGCAAGCCCTCATCTTTTTCTTTTTAATGTCTTGGGAACTATCTGTGCAGACTAAGAATAATTTGTTCCTTTGGCATTGGAAGAACACTTCCAGTCAAACAGATTTCAAGTAATTTCTGTTTCCCTAGAAAATGATGCATTTCTTTAAGGTTTTCCAGTTTATTAATATAGAATTAATGTAGGATAGTGGTTGAGAGTCTGACCTCTGGAGTTACTTACTGGGTATCCTTCAGTTTCCTTATATATAAAATAGAGGTGATGAGGACACCTATCTCAGAGAAATTGTAAGGATGAGCTGCAAATACATGTAATGCTTGATGCAGTACATAGCACACAGGACATATCAATAAGTACTAGTTTTATCTCATGGAGCCTGTGGGGGCTAGATTATTAAAATGTACTAGAAAGTTTTGATATACAGGATTCTTTGTTAAGAAGACTTTTCCTATCTTCCCCCACCACCCAACGGCATTCCTCTGGTAGTCAGTTTGGTAATTTTTATTTTCCTTAAAAATGTTCCTTTTCATTAAAATATTCGTATGTACTCCTCTAAAATCATATTGAATATTAAATTTTAAAAAAACTTTTAATAGGTAATATATTTGTGTGGCTTGGAATTCAAAAAGGAGAAAATTCTTCCTCCCCACATCCCATCTTCAAGCCATCAGTTTCCCTCTGTATAGATAACAAGTGCCTCAGAAGATGTGTTTGAGTCAGAAAAAGAAAAAAAAAAAAGATAACCAATGTCACTAGTTTTGTGACTATTTTTCCAGTGTTCTTCCAGGCATATGGAAGCAAATATGTATACAGTATGTTTCTCTTTTTATTTAGTAAGTGAAGTATACTGTGTTTACTGTTCAACACCTTGGCTTTTCATTTAACAATGTATCTTGTTGATTGTTCCATAAGAATTTTTGCATGCTTTTTTATGGTTGTAGATTTTTCTGTTAAATGTATGTGTCATAATTTATTCATCCAGTCTTCTCTTTGTGAACATTTTACTTATTGTTAGACTTTGTTAAACCTGTATCTCTTACCTCCAGCTGTTTTTCTACTTTTATCTCAATTATTATTCTCCATTTTTCTTAGGTTTATTTCATGATGGGCCTTTAAAACCAACCAGATAAAAATGCATTTTCTCTATCTGCATGATGATCTGCATTGTGGAAGCCAGAGTACCTCTCCTGATTATTCTGGTCCTGTCCTCAGGCATTGACATGTGAGTATGTGTGGAAATGATGCTGTTTTTCAGGGGACCTGGTTGAGAGTTGAGTGCTGATCTCACCTAGGAGAAATTCCTGTAGTGTGCTATAGTTATGGTTGTCTGGGATCTCCAGTCCTTAAATGGCCTACAGGGTCTTGTAAGGTCTGACTCTTCTCTCCTTCTGTAGTATTTATCTTTTGCTATTCTGTACTCTAGCTACACAGGTTTCTGTATTCCCTCTGCCTCATAACCCTTGTGCACACTGTTAACTAGGCACAGAATGTCTTTCCTTACTACCTAAACTGGGTCAGGCTCTCTGATATATGTGTTATATAATTTGGTGTTTCTTTCATCACAATGCTTGTTACTTCATGTTATTTGTATGCTTATTTGATTGTTTGGCTTCATCAGTGGGCTATGAGCTCCATGAAGGGAGAGACTATGTCTCCATTGTTTTTCACTGTATCTCTAGTGTTTAGAGGTAGTTGATACTCATTATCTGTTTGTTAGATGGTTGGATAAGTGAACAGTTACCATTTTGCCAATTCAGGATTAGAGCTTTCTGGCTGGTAAACCAACTTGAGCAAAAAGTGAATGAGTAACCCTACATTTTCAATATATACTACTTTGGTTACCATGTTGTAGCTTGACTTCTGAATGTTTTAGCTTCTTATGAGAAATAGTGCCCAGTGCCCTTTTGGACAGGAGCATATAAGCTGAACTTTAGTTCTGAACCTTAACACTGTCTACAAGACTTGACATATTTTCCTTTTATAACATCTGATTCATGATGGGGGTGGTCTTTTGCCTGTCTTTAAACTTGTATGTAATTAATTGCTTTGGGGAACTGTTCCTTTAATATTTGGACTTAGGAGCAGCTTTTGTGAAAGGGTTGGTTACTTTAATATGAATGTTTGGCTTTATATTTTCCTAACACTCCTATTTGAGAGAGTTAAAAAATAAAAGTTTTCCTTAAGGAAAATTCATTGGATTTGCATTATTGAGGAATGGTGTACAAATTTGTGTATGAAGATACTTATCTAGCACTGAATATACACACATGAGCTCTAAATACTGAAGAACTAGATTCTTTATGTATTTTGTACAGTAGTGTTTATTTTAATCTGTCTATTCAGGCAGCAAATCGGCTATGTGTGGAGGGCTTCAGAACTCCAGCAGAGACTCTCCAGAGGCCTGCTCCGAGTCTCCACTTGCTTTAGTGTCAGCATCTTAAATATTACATGTCCCAGGTAGCTCGTGATTTTAGGCTCTTCCCCTGAAGCCTGTGTCTCAGGTACTCACCAGGTAACACTTCTGTGCACCCAGTTATCCAAACTAGAAATGTGGAACTCATTTCTGATTCTTTGCCACACATACACAAATCATCAGCAAGATTTGCCTATATTGTTTCCAAAGTACATCTTGTATTTGTCCACTTCTCCCTCTCTCTACTGCCACCATACAAGATCAGAGCCCTGCCATGCCATCCTTTGCCTAGACAGCTGCCCCTTAGCTGGTCTTCCTGCTTCCTCTCTTAAGTATCTCTAGTCCCTCAGTTCACCACAGAGCAACATGATTCATCTTAATATGGACTGTGTCAGGCCTTATTTAAAAATCTTTAATGGCCCCCCATTACATTTAAGATTAAGTTCAAGATGTTTTCTCTTAACCTACAAGTTCCTAAAGAGCAGGCGTTTGAATACCTGTACAGTCTCATTTTACATCCTTCATTATCCTCTAGCCATTCTGATATCTTTTCTGTTTTTTTCCTTTATGGTCTTTGAATATTGCTGTTTTGTCCTTTTTTTTTTTTTTGAGATGGAGTCTCACTCTGTCACCCAGGTTGGAGTTCAGTGGCACCATCTCGGCTCACTGCAACCTCCGCCTCCTGGGCTCAAGCAGTTCTCCCACCTCAGCCTCCCAAGTAATACCTGGGATTATAGGCATGCACTAACATGCCTGGCTAATTTATGTATTTTTAGTAGAGACGGGGTTTCACCATGTTGGCCAGGCAGGTGTCAAGCTCCTGATCTTAGGTGATCCTCCCCCTCAGCCTCCCAAAGTGTTGGGATTACAGGCATGAGCCACCCACACCCAGCTTGTTTTGGCTTTTTGAAATGTTCTTCCCTTCCTCTTCCCTAGGCTGGGTTTTTCAAAATTTAGTCTGTTTCTCTTCCTCAGCAATCCCTGACTATTCTATATCAACCATACAAACACAACCCTCCTGATTTTGGGATCCTGTTTTTTGTTTGTTTGTTTGTTTGAAGCATTCGCCATAATCCTTAAAGGTTTATTGAATGTCTCTTCCCAGCTGGAGTGAAACTCTGAAAATATATTAAATAAATAAGTTATGGCAGGGGCCATTTCAGTTTGATTTACAATGAACCATGAACTTGACCTAGCGTTGGGTCTTATATTAAAAGTAATTGCAAAAACCAATGTTGCTTTTGCAGCAACCTAATAAGATAGTAGGCACTGAAACACTTGTTGAAACAATAGCTGAATAAGCATTTATCGGGAGATTTCTGTGTATTAAGCTTTGTGCTAGGCCTTGAGATCATAATAGTGAAAAAGACAGATTTCCATCCAATCTGCTCAAATAACCCAAACTATTACAGATTTATTGTAGACCAGTGATTCTCAAGCTTTTTGAGAGTTTACACTCTTGAAAATGAGGACCCCAAAGAAAGTTTGCATATGTAGTTTTTATCTATCAATATGTAGTTTTAGATATTTTAAAAACTAGAATAAAGTCAGAGGACTTCAATACCTATATTAGTCCAGTTTCACACTGCTGATAAAGACATACCCAAGGCTGGGAAGAAAAAGAGGTTTGATGGACTTACTGTTCCACATGGCTGGGAAGGCCTCACAATCATGGCAAAAGGCAAGGAGGAACAAGTCAAATCTTACATGGATGGCGGCAGGCAAAGCGAGAGCTTGTACAGGGAAACTCCCATTTTCAAAACCATCAGATCTCATGAGACTTATTCACCAGCATGAGAACAGCATGGGAAAGACTCACTCCCATGATTCAGCTATCTCCCACAAAGTTCCTCCCACAACACATGGGAATTATGGGAGCCATAAGATGAGATTTGGATGGGGACACAGAGCCAAACCACATCATTCTTTCCCTGGCCCCTCCCAAATCTCATGTCTTCACATTTCAAAACCAATCATGCCATACCAAAGTCCCCCAAAGTCTTAACTTGTATCAGCATTAACTCAGAAGTCCACAGTCCAAAGTCTCATCTAAGACAAGGCAAGTCCCTTCTGCCTATGATCCTATAAAATCAAAAGCAAATTAGTTACTTCCTAGATACAATGAGGTTACAGGTATTGGGTAAATACAGCGATTCCAAATGAGAGAAATTGGCTAAAACAAAGGGGCTACAGGCCCTATGCAAGCCCAGAATCTGGCTGGGCAATCAAATCTTAAAGCTCCAAAATGATCTCGAGTCCATGTTTCACATCCAGGTTATGCTGATGGAAGAGGTGGGTTCCCATGGTCTTGGGCACCTCTGCCTTTATGGCTTTGCCAGGGTACAGCCTCCCTCCCCACTGCTATCATGGGCTGGTGTGTCTGCAGCTTTTCCAGGTGCACAGTGGAAGCTGTAGGCGGATCTAACATTCCGGGGTCTGGAGGATAGTGGCCCTCTTCTCACGGCTCCACTAGGCAGTGCCCCAGTAGGGACTCAGTGTGGGGGCTCCGACCCCACATTTCCCACCTGCACTGCCCTAACAGAGGTTCTCTATAAGAGCCCTACCCCTGTAGCAAACTTCTGACTGAACATCCAGGCATTTTCATACATCCTCTGAAATCTAGGTGGAGGTTCCCAAACCTCAGTTCTTGATTTCTGTGCACCTGCAGGCTCAGTACCACGTAGAAGCTGCCAAGGCTTGGGGCTCCTGCCCTTTGAAGCCATGACCTGAGTTCTACCTTGGCCCCTTTTAGTCATGGTTGGAGCAGCTGGGACACAGGACACCAAGTCCCTAGGCTGCACACAGCATGGGGATCCTGGGCCCAGCCCACAAAACCATTTGTTTCTTCCTACGCCTCGAGGCCTGTGATGGGAGGAGCTGCTGTGAAGACCTCTGATATCCCCTGGAGACATTTTACCCATTGTCTTGGGGATTAAAATTTGGCTTCTCATTACTTATGCACATTTCTTCAGCAGACTTGAATTTCTCCTCAGAAAATGGGATTTTCTTTTCTATTGCATTGTCAGGCTGCAATTTTTTTGAACTTTTATGCTCTGCTTCCCTTAAAAAACTGAATGCCTTTAACAGCACCCAAGTCACTTCTTGTATGCTTGCTGCTTAGAAATTTCTTTTGCTAGGTACCCTAAATCATCTCTCTCAAGTTTAAAGTTCTACAAATCTCTAGGACAGGGGCAAAATTCTGCCAGTCTCTTTGCTAAAACATATCAAGAGTCACCTTTGCTCCAGTTCCCAACACGTTCCTCATCTCTATCTGAGACCACCTCAGCCTAGACCTTATTGTTCATATCACTTATCAGCATTTTTGTCAAAGCCATTCAACAAGTCTCTAGGAAGTTCCAAACTTTCCCACATTTTCCTGTCTTCTTCTGATCCCTCCAAACTGTTCCAACCTCTGCCCGTTACCTAGTTCCAAAGTTGCTTCTACATTTTTGGGTATCTCTCCAGCAGCGCCCCACTCTACTGGTACCAATTTATTGTATTAGTCTATTTTCATGCTGCTGATAAAGACATACCCAAGACTGGGAAGAAAAAGAGGTTTAATGGACTTACAGTTCCACGTGGCTGGGAGGCCTCACAATCATGGCAGAAGGCAAGGAGGAAAAAGTCAAGTCTTACATGGATGGTGGCAGGCAAAGAGAGAGCTTGTGTAGAGAAACTACTGTTTTCAAAACCATCAGATCTTGTGAGACTTAATTTACCATCATGAAAACAGCACAGAAAAGACCTGCCCCCATGATTCAACTATCTCCCACCTGGTCCCTCCTATAACACATGGGAATTGTGGAAGCCACAAGATGAGATTTGGATGGGGACATAGAGTGAAACCACATCAGTACCCCACTTTTAGCAATGTGTAGATTATCCAAATAGAAAACCAATAAGGATACAGTAAATTTGAACAATACTGTAGGCCAAGTGGACCTCACACATATACAGATCATTCTATCTAACTGCAGAAAAATACACATTCTTTTCAAGCATACAAGGAACATTCTCCAGGACAAATCATGTATTAGGCCACAAAACAAGCCTTAACAAATTTAAGAAGATTGATATCTGTATCAAATATCTTTTCTGACTATAATGGTATTAAACTAGAAATCAATAATGAGGAAAATTGGAAAACAACACATATGTGGAAATTAAACAACACACTCACTCCTGAACAACCAGTAGGTCAAAGAAAAAAAATCAAAAGGGAAATAAAAAATATCTTGAGACACCACATGCCAGTGTCTCAAATCGAAACACCACATGCCAGAACTTCAGTGTAGAGAAAGCAATTCTAAAAGTGAAGTTTATAGTGTTAAATACTATATTAAGAAAAAGATCCCAAAGAACCTAACTTTACACCTCAAGAAATTAGAAAAAGATGAACAAATTAAGCCCAAAGTCCAGAGAAAGAAGGAAAGATAAAGATCAGAGCAGGAATAAATGAAATAGAGAATAGAAAAGATCAATGAAACTACAATCATAATAGTGAAATCTGTTGGTTTCTTTTTTTGAAGAGATAAAATTGAGAAGCCGTTAGCTAGGCTAAGAAAAAAGAAGACTCAAAATTATAAATTGAAGACATTATTACAACTGATACTACAGAAATATAAAGGATCATAAAATACTACTATGAACAAGTGTGCACCAACAAATTGGATAACCTAGAAGTGAACACATTATTAGAAACATACAATCTATCAATCAAGACTGAATCATGAAGAAATAGAAGTCCTGAGCAGATCAATCAACAGTAGGGACATTGACTCTGTAATCAAAAACCTCCCAGGAAAGAAAAGCCTGCTACCTGACTGCTTCACTGGTGAATTCTACTAAATATTTAAGAAATAATTAACATTCAGCCATCTCAAACTCTTCCACAAAATTAAAGAGGAGGGAAAACTTTTAAACTCATTTTATGAGGTCAGCATTACCCTGATACCACAGCCAGGCAAAGACACTACAAAAATAGAAAATTACAGGCCAATGTCTCTGATGAACATACATGTAAAAATCCTTTACAAAATAACTAGCAAACTAAATTCAACAGCACATTGAAAGGACCATACACTATGATTAAGTGACATTAATCACCAGGATGTAAGGATGGTTCAACATACAAAAATAAGTAAATGTGATATACCACATTAACAAAATGAAACATGGAAATCATGTGATAATTTCAATTGATGCAGAAAAAACATCTGACAAAATTCAACATCCTTTCATGATAAAAACTCAACAAATTATGTATAGGAGGAATGTACCTCAAAATATTATAGGTCATATATGACAAGCCCACATCTAACATCACTGTCAGTGGTGGAAAACAGAAAGGTTTTCCATTAAGATCAGGAGCAAGATAAGGAAAAACAAAAGGCATACAAATTGGAACAGAAGAAGTGAAACTGTCTCTGCTGATGATGTGGTCTTATGTATAGAAAACCCCAAAGATGCCACCAAAAAAACTGTTAAAGTAATTCAGTAAAGTTGCAGTAAAAACCAGTATTGTTTCCAGGTGCTACCAATAAACTATCTGAAAAAGAAATCAAGAAAACAATTCCATTTACAATACTATCAAATTATTTAGGAATAAATTTAACCAGAAAGATGAAATTCCTATTCACTGAAAACTATAAGACTAATGAAAGAAGTCGAAGACACAAATAGGTATATTTTGTTCATGGATTGGAAAATATTGTTAAAATCTCCATACTACCCAAACTGATCTGTAGATTGAATGCAATTTCTATCAAAAATTCCAATGTCATTTTTCACAGAAATAGAAAAATATTCCTAAAACTCATATGAAACCACAGAATACCTCAAATAACCAAAGAAACTCAGCAAAAAGAACAAAGCTGGAGGCATCACACTACCTGATTTAAAAATTGAGTATAAAGCACAGTAATAAAAACAGCATGATACTGGCATAAAACCAGAAATAGATCCATAATTTATAGTCAGTTGATCTTTGACAAAAGTGTCAAGAACATACAATGGGGAAAGGACTTTTTCTTTTTTTTAATAAGTGGGTTGGGAAAACTAGATATCCATATATAAAGAAAAATTAGACACCCCATTTTAAAAAATCAACTCTTAAATGGATTAAAGACTTAAACATAAGACCTGAAACTGTAAAATTACTGGGACAGAACATCAGAAAAACCTTGACATCGATCTGAGCAATCAGTTTTGGATAAGACTTTAAAAGCACAGGCAGAAAAAGCAAAAATAAACAAAAGGAATTGAATCAAACTAAAAAGCTTCAAGTGTTGGCAAAGATATGGAGAAATGTGTACATTGTTGGTTGGAACATAATATAGTCATTATGGAAATTCATTTAAAAAAATTAAAACTGCTCTATGACCCAGCAGTCTCACTTCTGGCTACATATCCAAAGAAAATCAGTATACACTTCCATGTTCATTGCAGCATTATTCACATTAGCCAAGATATGGAATCAGCCTAATTTACCATGGATTGACGAATGGATAAATAAAACGTAATCTGTACACTGGCCTTTAAAATGAAGGAAATGCTGTAATTTACGACAACATGGATAAAACTGGAGGACATTATGGTAAGTGAAATCAGCCAGACACAGAAAGATAAACACTGCATGATCTTATTTATACGTGGAATTTAAAAAAGTTGAACTCATACAAGTAGAGAATAGAATGGTGGTTGTCAGGGGCTAGAGATGATGAGCTGATGCTGGCCAAAGGGTGCAAAGTTTCTGTTAGATGGGATTTAAAAGTCCTGGTGATCTGTTGTACAGCATGATGACTGTAGTTAATATATACTTGAAAAATGCTAACAGAGTGAATCTTAAATGTTCTTCACACACAAAAATGGTATGTGATGAGGTGATAGGTATGTTAATTAGCTTGATATCCTTTCACAGTGTATATGTACATTGAAGCATCATGTTGTACACCATAAATAAATACAATTTTTACTTATCAATTATATCTTTAAAAAATTAAATCATTTAAAATGTGTATTTTATTAAATAATGGTAGTAAGCCTATTACAAGTTAATGGAAGCAACATTTTTAATGAAAAAATTAACAGTTTTCAAAACCAAAGATTATTGAGAAGAGGGGCATTGTTTTACATCTTTGTAAATCTCCTTAGCATTTAACTTAATAGAAAACAGCTGGATTCTCATCTGCTTCAGCCTTCAATTTGTCATGATATCACAGGTCATAGAGCCTCAGGCAAACTCCACTCCTTACTTGGGAAAGAAGTGAAAACTGTTGTAGTTCACAGAAGATAATACTTTTGATTGAGATGGTGCTATGATGCTATGAGTCTGTGAGTTCACAATTTAACCTCCTTCTAAAATAAACTTGCAATGATAGGCATATTTAAGATATCCATATGGGTCAAAACTTGAACTGGAAAATGAAGGATATGTGAAATTGAAAACATAAACCTTCTGAACTAATTATCTTGAAAAAGGCAGAGGAAATTAAGAAGCTGACTGCTCTTGGGTAATGAGGTCCGGAAGCACCCCAGGCATATTGAGGTCCCAGGCTCATTGTGGCAAACAGGCACTGGATTGAGAATTTCCTGACATACAAGGAACCTGGAAACAACAACAACAACAACAAACAGTGATGGTTACCCAGGTTTTTCACTTACATTATGAGTGGTGGCAAGGGGTGAGAAAACAGAACCATGCAGAGAGGATCTAGCCTAAGCTTTAATCTTGCTCAGTGACTAATATACCCCCTTTTTCACATGGCACAGAATCCCCAGTTGGCAATACAAGATTGTCTCTGGACTATGTTTCTCATGGGTAAGGTAGAGACAGTCAAAAAGACAAGGAGGGAAGACAAGTTCAGAGACGAGGTGGAAAAGATAACCCATAGGAAAAACACTTAGAAACGAAACTTGAAAAGCACTGGGTTAAAGTTAGGAAATCTTACAGTGAACAAGACAACAAAACCAGCAATCAGACATGAATTCAGTCCTTTCAAAACGCAATTCAAACCAAATAGTGTTAGTGTGACTTTACGGTTTTTGAAGTGATAAAGAATAGTATCCATAAAATGTTCATCCATTTGAGAAACGTGGACATAAAAAACGTACCAATTAGAAGTCATAGAACAGAAAACATAGTTATTGTATTAAAACATCTAGGGAAATGCTATTACCAGATGCAGTTAAAAAGAGGAGTTACTAAAAGCACGGAAAACAATATGAATATGAAAAATAGATTGAGACAAATGGAGGATGAATTAAGAAGGGTCATTATACTTTATAGGTTGAAAAGAGTAGAAATGGAATGGCAGAAAAGTTACATTTAAAGACACAATGGCCAAGAATTCTCCAGAATGGAAGACAGACATTCATCGGTCACATAAATCCTGAGAAAGATAAGCAAAAATCTATACATAACATCTAAATAGATGTTATTAGGAAGGAACATTATGCTGATGCAGACCTCCTCATCAGGATTGTTAGAAGACAATGGAATAATATCTTCAAAATAAGAAGAGAAGATAAAGGTTACTTAAGAATTCCATACCTGGCTAAAATGTCATTCATACAGATAGACTACTTTATACACTTACTGGAAGACACATTTAAGGATTTATTGCAGTGAGAAAAAGTGAACCTAGAGGGACAAGAAGTGAGATGCAAGAAACAAGAATGAGTGAATAAATTCTCGAACTCCCAGTAAATATAATTAATCATTGACTATAAAAATAGTTTTCTTTTGGTTTGTTTAAAAAAGGTATAATTAAAATTCTAGACAATATTAATGAAGATGGGAATGGGAAATTCCGTGAATTGCTAACGTGTGCCAGCATGTTTGCTTTAGGACTTTACAGTCTGTTAAATATGCTTGTGTATAAATTAGGAACTTAAAGATAGACAGGGAAGTAATAAATATAATTGAAACCTCCCAAATAAGCAGAAGGAAAAGAGGAGACTAAAGAAAACTGGATCAATTCAGTAGAATGCAGGAAAGGAGAAAATAAATGACAAAAAGCATATTAAAAAAAATCAATAATTTAAAATGTAAACAGATTAACTTCCCTGTGCTTCTCAACAGAGGGTCATAGCCTTGTTTGTACCTAAAAACATAGCCTTGAAATATATGTAAAGCAAAAACTATTAATAATAAGGAGTGGTGTATAAAACCATAAGAATATTGGGAGATTTTATTATATCTAGAACAGAAAGGCAGACAAAAAAATTACCAAGAATACTAAAAATATGAATACAGTTAACAAGTTGATCCTATGAACATAAATAGAAATTGATACCTAACAATTAGAGAATATTCAGTCTTTTCTAATATATTGAGCAATTAAAATTAACCATATATTAAGATCACCAAGGATGCTTTGACAGATGTGAAATAGCATATGGGCCATGGTTTATGAGTATAATACAGTTAACAGAAATCTATATTCAAAAGATAGTTTTTTCCCCCCAAGATATTTGACCCCTGCACATTTCTTCATGTCCCAAAGAAGAAACCTAATGGAAACAATGAAATACAGAACTGAACAAGAAAGAACTACAAAAAGAACAGAAATTAATTAAATGAAAAAGAAGGAAGAATGTGATCAACAAAATCAAGTCATTTTAAGGAGACAAAACTGTCAAAATCTTTAGCAAAACTGATGGAGAAACCATGGATAGATTAATAATATTAGTAATAGAAAAAGGGACATAATTCCCAATGGAGAGGAGATTATAAACTATTGTAGAGAATATAAGAAATGAGATAACAATCCAAATCATTCTATAAGGCTATACCTTGGTAGCAAAACCAGATGAAGATAGTGTAATAAAAAAAAGTGTGAGTCAGTAGTACCCAGCTGCATGTGTGTATGAATGAGATCCTTATAATCATCATCAAGCAGGGTTTAGGAATACCGTTTTCAACATAAGAAAATCTGCTTTAGTCACCATATCATCAGATTATGTTAAATGATAAAATATAGTCTTCCCAATGGATGCAGAGAAGTCATTATATAAAATTATTCATGATAAATTTTGTAAAAACTAGAACTTAAGGAAATTTCCTTAACCTCCAATAAAGAGGGTATACAAAACAAGCCTGCAATTAATGTTTTTACTTCATAGTAAAGATAAGAGTATCCCCTTTCAAATATAGGACAAGACTTGTTTGATCACCCAGAAGACCTAGCCAATGCATTATGTTAAGGAAATGAGATATAATTGTCAATGAAAGTAAAAATGAGGTCATTAAAAATTAAGATGTTAATATTTTTAAAATACAGGAAATTTTTATAGACAAATAGAACTAAAGGAAAAAAAAAAAGTCAAGTTTACTGGATCCAAAGCCAGCATATAAAAAGCAATAGCAGGCTGAGTACGGCTCATGCATATAATCCCAGCACTTTGGGAGGCCAAGGTGGGCGGATCATGAGGTCAGGAGTTAAGAGACCAGCCTGGCCAACATGGTGAAACCCTGTCTCCACTAAAAATACAAAAATTAGCCGGGCATGGTGGCTCGTGCCTGTAATCCCAGCTACTCAGGAGGCTGAGGCAGGAGAATTGCTTGAACCCTGGAGGTGGAAGTTGCAGTAAGCTTAGAACATGCCATTGCATTCTAGCCTAAGTAACAGAGCCAGATTCTGTCTCAAAAAAAAAAAAGGTAAAGCAATAGCAGATACTCTTCTCAAAAATTCATAACCCAACTCAAATTGTGAGAAAATATCAAACTGAGGAGCATTCTACAAAATACTGAGAAGCTGTCACAGCTTTGGGGACCCTATGGAGATACAATCACTAAATCTAATACTGAGTCCGGGATGAGATCCTGGAACAGAAGGAAGATAGTAATGGAAAAAGGGGTGACATCAAAGTAAAGTCTGTAGTTTGTTTTGTGCTAATATTAATCTCTTCTTTTTGACAAAGTACCAAGGTTATATAAGGTATTAACATCAGGGAAAATGGGGTGGGGAAGTTTTATACTACCTTTGCAACTTTTTTGTAATTCTGAAAATATTAACCAATTATACAATTAATAGGGAAAAAAAGGACCTCTTAATATAGAGGAAATAATTTACAATGTATTGTTGATGGACATAGGAGATACAAATAAATACTGGTATAGACAATGATCAAAGATGAGAGGTCTTGATATAATGTTTTCAGTTTTCTCTAAATTGCTGTGTGGATTTAATAAAATGTCAGTCAGAATCTCAATAGGATAGTTCATCAGACGTTAAAAGCTGCTTCTAAAAATTATTTGAAAGATGGTGGGCTAAGAGTCAGATACTTTTGAAAAACAAGGTAGGGCAGTCATTCTTTCAGATACCAAGATACTGTAAAGCTGTAATAATATGGTGCCTTAATGCACAAGATAGAGATACGGTTCAGGGCACCAACAAGAGAGTTTAAGCACAGACCCACTCATACACGGAAACATGATACAAAGTCATGGGAAAATTAGATCCCTAACGTAGAACATAGGCAAAAGTAGCCATAAAGAAAACTAAAATGTACAACTATTTGAATATCTTTATGATCTCTGGGGAAGAATTTCTTAAATTAGACATAAAAAGCAGAAATCTGAAGTAAAAGAATGTGAAATTTTACAGCACCTATAAGACAAAAGATAATGTTGGCTCTTCTAATTTTGTTAATGGTACTTTAAATGCAGTTGAGGTGGGGAGCAGAAGGTCATTCAAGCTGGAACATGACATCTTTTTTACCTTGAAAAATCCCCCTTGATACTATGTGGAGAATACCGGAGGGAGGGTTTGGAATGGAAGAAGGGTTTTTGCAGGAAGATGATGTTGCTTAGGACTACCATGGAAAGGGAAATTATGGGACAGATTTGGGATTTGTGTTAGATATAGGGTCAGCAAGACCTGCTGATAAATTGGATGTTGGTGGTAAGGAAAAAAGGAACAAGAACAATTGTGAAGTGTTTTTGTTTGTTTGTTTGTTTTGTTGTTTGTTTTGGCTTCAGCAACTGGTACTGTTTACAGAAATGAGGAAAGGGGAAATTAATATTTGTTTTAAATGCTTTGAGTTGCCTGATAGACATCCAAGGGGAGTAGTCAGTTTCCAAGCAAAAGACTGCACTTTTGTGGACAGTCCTGTAGGAGAGGATTGGAATTTGGGAGCCATGGGCATGTAGGTGGCATTTAAATCATATGACTAGGTGAAGAGGGAAGGGTTGCTACCTAGGGAATGGACATTGATGGAGAAGACTAGTGACTAAGTTCTGAGGCAAGACCTTCCTTCCAGTCTGTAGATGGTGAGCAGAGCAGAAGCCATTTATGACTGAGAAGAGACCACTGCCCTGGGGGGAACCAGGACCTTGTAATTGTCGCCAAAAGTAAGAGAAGATAACGTGGGATTTTGTTTTTGTTTGCTTGTTTTAATGAGGATGTTGAATGTTACTAAGCCACCAAGTGAGATTAAGAGCAAGTTTCTTGGCCACATAAGGAATTGCTGAAATTGTCGAGCAATTTCAGTGGGTTTGGAAGGGATGGAAGCCTGTGGGGCATGCATGTTAACAGGAGAGAATGTACGGTAAGACCGTTGAGTCAGTGACAGTAGACCACTCTATCAAGAGGCATTTTCAGGGCCAGGAGGTACTGAGCAAAGGGGTGGTAGCTGCAGGAGCTCTGAGAGCATGTGGTGTCTGGTGGAAATGAATGATCCAGGATCCAGAGAGAAACTGATATTGCAGATAGAGGCCTTTGAGGGGAGAGGGGGATGATGGCGTCCTTAAAATATGTTAAAATCACCTATAAAACCTTAACCACACATTAGGATCCCCGGGGACCTGAAAAAGATCCTCTGGTGGACACTGGGAATCTGCATTGTTTAACAGCTCTCCAGGTGAGCCTAATGAGTAGCCAGATTTGAGTATCTCTAACTTAAATAAGGCTGCTACCACTTTCACCTTCAGTCTTCCTGCTGGAGAACTTGTTTTGAAGGTGTATTTTCATAAGCACAGTGTTTTCATTTGTATAGTATGTTTATGTGGCACTTTGGGGCAAAAAGAGACTGTTGATGGTCTGGGGAGTCTAAAACACATAAAGTAGATTCTCACGGTAGCAAGCAACCACTGATAGCTCCTTGAATATAATATCAAGTTTAATTTGGGGTATTAAAGTCTGTGTGCTCCTTTGGTAAACATCTTTTGGTAATGAACCATGTCTTACAGATCTTTTTTCCTTTAAAATTAAAATAATACAGCATTTTTATTAGCCACTTAAATAGTGCTGGGTAAATTTACTAGAATACAATTTAATTCTTTTCCATGGAGCACATTTTTGGCGATAAAAATAATGCTCTGTGAATATCCCTGTAGAGAATCTTCTGTATGTCTCTGTATTTCCTTTGCTTTTTCAGTTCTTTGAGAGTAGAGTAGTTGGACCAAAGAGTACATTAGTGAACTTTGAGTAATTCATTGATTTTACTGCCAGAGAAGAAATACCTATTTCTGCCAAGGAAATTCACAGTGTGGATGGCAGAAGGGAAAAATCCCTCTTCCACCCCACATTCCTTGTCCCTAGAGGCAACTCATTAACAATTTCTTGCATACCTTTCCATAAGTTTTACCTGTATTTACGTTTATTCTTCAAAAACAAATAAATGAGAAAACACTTACCAGTTGGTTTCTACAAACTTCAGTAACTTGTATATTTCACTAAGTCTATTGAGAATTCAGTCCTTAATAATCCCATACAAGGCTACCTCGTTATTTTTGTCTCTCATTTTCTTGCTGTTTTACTGAACGGCATGCAGTGGGCTTACGCCGTGGAAGGTCTGTATTGACGGCTGGTGGGAAACAACTCAATAGTGTGTGACCGCCCGCTCCCATAAACCGCACGTGCCCGGTGTTTCAGGTTTGCCTTTCTTTGTGCAAGTAGTCAGGTCGCGATGTTTCCTTCGCAGGTCGGCCAGCCGTTTGCATTTTTTTGCTAATGGCCAGTTTCCTCCCCTTTGCCCGTTTTTCTGGCTTGGTTCGGTCTTTATCTCATTGGTTTCCGAGAGCTCTTCCTTTATTAAGGACATTAGCTCAGTGTGTTTCCTGTGTCCCAGGCGGAAAAGTGGTGTCTTCCCTGTAGGTCTTTAGAAGTTAATGTGTATGTTTTTGCGGGCAGGATTTTCATTTTCTTCATTTAGACAAATGTGTGCATCTGTCCCTTTACTCTTCAGCGGTTTTACATCTGAGCATCCTGGTGGGCTTTCCTCCGTTTCGACTCCCATTTCTTTGTTTAGGGGCTGCACCCCCACCACCCAGCTCACCCCCTTACCCCCCTTTTCCAGACCTGGCCTTGGGATCCCTCACGGCCACTCCCTGACGTCAACCCCCAGCCTTCGCGCCAAGCTGTTGCTGTGGCAACCACAGCCTGATTGGCACATCACGGGGTCATGGTGAGGGGCCTGGAGAGGGGCCTGGAAAGGGCGGCGAGGCCGCTGATTGGCTGGCACGAAAGCCCCGCCTCTGCGGAGGAGCCCTGACTAGGAGGCGCTGAGCTGCCCCTCGGTGCAGACGCCTGGGAGCCGCGGGAGGAGAAGTGTGGGAGGCGAGGCGCGGGACATGTCCACCCCGGGCTGGTGGCGCCGCCGGGCGCCGGGCGCCATGTGGGTGTGCTAGGCGGCTGTTCGCGCCTGAGGTGAGGTGAGTGCACCTTCGGCCGCTCCACACGCCTCCCGCCCGCCGAACCTGGGTGTCGTGAAGGTGCAAGGCCAGAGCGGCCGTTTTGCGGCAAGACCCCCGCGGCAAGCCAGCAAGCCTCGCGGCCGGGCAGGCTGGCGGGCACGGCACATGGCCGCCCGCGGCCCGGGCCGAGAGGGGGCACCGTGGCGGCCGGGCAGTGCCTGCTGTTGTTTTGGGGCAGGGGTGGGCGCAGGTAGGGGCGAGTGCGGCCCGGGCTGCCCCGGCGGTGCCGTCATGTTGCGGGCCGGGGTCTGAGGGGCTGCTGCGGGGTCTCTGCGACTTCCTGACTGGCCGCTGCCACCGCAGCAACCCTGGGGCCTTAGGGCGGACAGCAGGGGCTCCGTCACGGCGAGCACAGCAAGCTGGATACTGGTACCATGCCTGTCGCCGCGGCGGAGTGTGGCTCTTAGAAGCCTCGGGCTTCCTGGGCTGGGTCTGGGGGCTGTGAGGATGCCCCCTGGTGCGCGCTGCCATCCGGCTCGCGGTGCCGGCATGCCCAGCTGCCCTCTGGGGGCGGGACTTGTTTGCCGCAGTGGTGGTGGGAGGGGCAAAGGCCACCAAGGGGGCGGGGCGGAGGGCCGGCCTGCCTGCAAGGCATTTTCTTTCTCCGCCCTCTCGGCCGCTCTGGGGTTTGCTGTGCAGGCACTGCCCTGGTTGGTTGGCGGCAGATGGGGCGGGACAAGGCTGACGTGACTGTGGGTGGTGTTGGATGTAATGGCCTATTCAAGCCCCACCCACTGGGTGCCATCTTTTAGGAGGGTGGCTGAGGTTTGCCGAGGGGGCGCTGTTCTGGTTGATTGGCAGCAAGTGGGGCGGGGCAAGGTTGAAGTGACCAGAGCGTTAGATGTCATGCTCCTCCCCGGCCCCGCCCACTTGGACGCCGTGTTTGATGCGGGCCGCTGAGATTCGCTGTGCAGGCTCTGCCCTGGTTGGTTGATGGCAAATGGGACGGGGCAAGGCTGAAGTGACTGGGTAGTGTTAGAGGCAATGATCCGCTCAGGCCCCACCCACCTGGACGCCATGTTTGATGGGGGCTGTTGAGATTTGCTGCGCAGGCTCTGCTCTGGTTGGTTGGTGGCAAATGGGATGGGGCAATGCTGAAGTGACTGGGATGTAATGATCCTTGGTTGGTTGGTGGCCGATGGGGTGGGGCAAGGCTGAAGTTACTGGGTAGCATTAGATGTAACGGCCTGGTCAGGCCCCGCCTACCTGGACACCATGTTTGATGGGGGCTGTTGAGATTTACCGCGCGGGCTCTGCCCTGGTTGGTTGGTAGCGGATGGGGCGGGGCAAGGCTGAAGTGACTGCGTAGCATTGGATGTAACTTTCTGCTCAGGCCCCGCCCACCTGGACGCCATGTTTGATAGGGGCTGCTGAGGTTTGCTGTGCAGGCTCTGCTCTAATTGGTTGGTGGCAGATGGGGAGGGGCAAGGCTGACCGGACTGGTTTGCATTGGATGTAATGTTCTGCTCAGGGCCCGCCCACCTGGACGCCATATTTGATGGGGGCTGCTGAGGTTTGCTGTGCAGGCTCTGCTCTAGTTGGTTGGTGGCAGATGGGGTGGGGCAAGGCTGACCGGACTGGTTTGCATTGGATGTAATGTTCTGCTCAGGCCCCGCCCACCTGGCGCCATGTTTGATGGGGGCTGCTGACGTCTGCAGCACTGGCGCTGCCCTGGTTGGTTGGTGGAAGATGGGCGGGGCAAGGCTGAAGTGACTGGGTGGCATTGGACATGGCGGTCTGTTCAGGCCCCACCCACCTGGGCGCCATCTTTAATGGCGGAGGTTGAGATTTGTTACGCAGGCGCTCTGCTGGGTGGTGGGGTGGGGCAAAGCCAAAGTGTCTGCGGTTGGAATTGGACGTGACCGTGACCGTGGGCTCCAGGACCGCCCGCCTGAGCGCCATCTTTGTTGGGGGCGGCTGAGGTGTGCCGCCCGGGCGGTGCTTGGGTTGGTTGGTGGCAGATGGGGCGGAGCAGGGCCAAAGTGGCTGCAGGTGGCATTGGACTTGACTGTCTGTTCAAGCCGCGCCAACTTGGCCGCTGTATGTGATGGGGGCGGCTGCGGTTTGCCGCATAGGTGTGGGCTTGTCCACAGGCAGTGGCGGGCTGCGGCTGCCACGCCGGCCTTGTCCGCGATGATGGAAAGCTGTGGAGTGCCGCGCTCCTCTCACTGTGCTGGTCGCGCGGCTGTTTAGTCAATGGGATTGGCTGTCCCCGCCTCTGGTGGAGCAGGAAGAGTTGCCTCAAGTTTGCCGTAGTGCCCGCAGAGCCGTTTGTCCTCAAGGACGGGGCGATGGGTTGTCAGCGGGCCCGCTGTGTTTTTGGCCCACCCCTTCCCCTGTTGGCTGACCAAGACTTTGTTCACCTCAGATGTATCTGGCTGTATCTTGTGTCTGGGGCAGCTTGGCGGGGTTGAGGGCTGGGGCCACGTGCCGTCCTTCGGGACTCACCTGGCTGAGAGAACCCCCCCCGCCGCCTCCCAGGCACTGTTCGTCCTGGCCGCAGGGGGGCGCCCGAAGTTGACTGCGCAGGCGCCATCTTGAGTGACACCTGTGTGGGTCCCAGGGGCGGGCATGACGGAGGGCTGGCTCAATTGCTGGGGACTGCCGAGCCTGGTCCACCCTGGCGCAATCTTTGGCCGCAGTGGGCCACGCGAGAACTATATACAGACGCTGTTTTGAAGAGCTGCTGGGTCGGCGCAGAGGACTGAGTGACTATCGGGGGATGCGTGGCCCCACCCACCCTGTGGCATCATCTTTGCTGGCCATTAGGTGGCAGCCAAGGTGTACTGTGCAGGCACTGTCCTGAATGATAGCTGGGCTGACTGCCGGGGCGGGCCTGAGGGAGGGGTCATTGTCTTGAATGATTGATGGAGGCCATAGCATGTGTGTCTTGTCTGATGGAGCAGCCAGCCTTCAATGCGGCAGGTGTGCTGTGCAGGCGCCACGTTGAATGATAGCAGCACTGGCTGTAGGAGTGGGCATGAGCCCCGCCCATCGTAGCACCACTTGTGTTGCCGAAGGTGGGGCAGCAGAGGCGTACTGCGCAGGCGCCATCTTGAGTGACAGCAGAGCTGTTGGGCGGGGGCTGAGGGGATTTCATGGTAGGCGGGGCCATAGAACCACGTTCATTCATTCTGTGCCATCTTTGCTGGCTCAGGGGTGGGGCCTGTGCGGGAGCCTTCCTGACTGACCGCTGGCTGTGCTGGCTTGCCCGCTGAGCCCTGCCCCGCCTTCTTGGGCAGCGTGCCTCCATGGCTGGTGGCGCCGTGCTTCCTCCAGGGGGTGCCAGAGCCAGGCCTTGGGAAGCGGGAGAGTTCAGCTACGCAGCCTTGGGTCAGTGAGCAGAAAAGTGGGATCCAAGGCCAAACGTAGACATTTTAAGAGATTTGGGGAAGGGTTTTACGTGAAAAAATGGAGAAAGTGGACTGTGGGTATAAAATTTGGGGTCTAGGTTATTTGGAAGCTCTAGGGGTAAAGGACTTTCACTCAAAATTCTACAGCTTGAGGTAGAAAAATTTAGGGCTGCGGGTGGTCCTGGGAGGGCAGTGCTTGGGAACTAAGAGGCTGCACTGAGCAGGTGGGGGTGTGTTTGAAGGGGCCGCCCCGTGGGTAGGGTGGGGCCGCCCCGTGGGTAGGGTGGGGCCATGGAAGAAACTGTTCATGCGCAGAGCTGCTAGAGGGCTGCACAGCTTCGAAAGCTGAGTTTGTTTGGGTGGGGCCCTCTCGGGGCCCTCCCAGTACTAGCTCTCCTACAGGTGTTCTTTAGAGATGTTCTTTAGAGATGCAGTAAGTCACTGCACCCATCTCTTGAAAAGTTTTTAATAAGCCCTTTAACCTCACCGAAATATGCTCACTTGACTCCTTGAACAATGCCAGTCCCATAATCGTGAAGCTCCTTCCCCCCGGGACCTCTAATTAATTAAACACATACTGTGAGGTGCAGTGAGACTTGAACTTTGTCCTGTTTCCACTGAGAGCATATTGATAAACCCTTAAAATATTTCACATGATTATCACTAATACTGATAGGATTGTGGTTCTAACATAGGAATGGCCAGTGCTATAAATGGAATTCTTGAATTGCTTCCTTAATAGGGCCCCAGAGAAGGTTTTAAGACACCCCAGAAATTGACTTGAATGCCTCTGACATAGCCTTGTTGGAGAAAGTCTATGAATACATCCCAGGATGTGAGGTGGCTTAAGGGAGCTATACCCATAGCCATTCGTCTGGATGGGATGCTCTCCATGGTCTCATTTGACCTGTGCCATTATAGACAATAAATGTGGAACTGTTGTGGTATTGTTTCCAACCTGAGGAACCTACTAACTGCAAAATAAATTTGGCATCTCACATTTTCTTTTCTTCTACAGCTTTGTCTTCTTGATCTCCATCCTTCTTGGAGACGACTAGCAAGAGGAAGGGGGCCTAGGTCCAAACGCTAGGTGGCTGGGTCCAGGTGAGTTGAACTTCCTCCTCACAGTGCCACATCCATCTTTGGAGTGACCACCACACTTCCTTACTCTGACGCTTTGCTGCTGCACACGTGTTCCACATAGCCACCCCAACACCTTTTGTACCTTCTGAGAACACCCAGACTCTTCTGGTGGATCATACATTCACTAGAAATTGTTTTTGTCTTCACATCATCCATTTCAGTATCCTCCCTCTTTTTCTTATATTCAGCTACTCCTTCAGGCCTACTCTTTTTCTCTTACCTGGTGATTAAAGAAGCATGAGAGATTCATTGACTCATCTGTGGATATTGATCAAGTGTATACTTTGTGCCAGGTACTGGGACATAGCACCACTGGGGGAAATGAAGTGTTTTTACAGAGTATTTAGTCTATTTGGGAATTAAAGCTGTGGAAAACATAATTGTTTGATTTATACCTTTGCAAGAAAACATCTGCTAGCAACAACCAACTTAATCTTAGAGAGGCCACATAGGGTCCTCCCTGAGATGGTCGAGAACGTTAAAACTGAGCCCTGAAGGAGTGTGAATGGTGTGTATCATGGGGAGAGTAGTCTCAGCAGAGGGGACAGGGATGTTCTTTAGAGATGCAGAGAGAGAGCTGCTGAAAATCCAGGTTTCCTAGAGCAAGGGAATTGTTGAATGGCATCTGACTGAGGTAGGAAAAAGTTAAGTTGGGCCTTTGTCGTGAAAAGCCTTGTAATCTGTGATAAGTAACTGGGCTTGACCTGAAGTGCAATGGGAAGCCCTTTTCACCATGGGAGTATCATGATAATCAGATTTGTGGTTTTAAAAAGATCATCTGGTTATAGGGTGCAGAAGAGAAGGGTGGATGCAGTGGGTGTGGGGAGACCACCTTGGGCCTGGGTGAGAGATGGTGGCTTGGCTTGTGGTCATATCACAGAGAGGAGTGAAGTGGGTAGATTATTTGAGAGGTGGGAGACTCCACAAGACTCACTTTCTTTGTTCGTGGACGGCTGACTGATTGAGAGCAGACGCAGTAAGTCACATGACGTGGGGAAGCAAACACATAGCCAGAGGTTGTTTGTTCATTTGTTAATAAGCATTGATAGTGGGCCTGATACAGGACAGTATCATGCCAGGCTTGGACTCTCCAAAAGTAAGTGACATAATCCCTGGCCTCAGTGTCTACTGAATGGAAACTCCTATCACAAGAAGAGTAAGGATGTGTTTACCAAGATAGGTGGCTATGGTGGTGGTGAAATACTGCTTGGGGAGAGGCTAACATAACCAGAGGGCCCCTAGGATGGATTGGTATATTCCTGGCCTCAGTGAATGCTCAAGATATCCATTATAGTGCTTAACCCTGTGGAGACTTGGAAACCCCCTATACCTGAGGGCTCATGTTGGTAGATCCACGTTTAACTAAGCTCAGGAGACTTTAAACCGTACTGACATGTGACTTGAAGTAGAACGTTCCTGTTCCCACAATTCTGGTTTATTAATTCAGTAGCAGGGACCCAAGTACTCAGCAGTGTGTTATTATCAGCAGATTCTCTCCCTGTAGGCAGACCTACATGGGAAAAAAACCATAATGAAAAGATTGCTTGGTAAGTATGGAATCAGAACCAAGAGGATGTGGGTGAGCTTTAATAGCACTGGTTTGTAACATAGCCTAGTACAGCCATGTGGTCACAGTGAAACCCTTGCTTAGGGTTACCAAGATACCAGAAGCCCCTTACGTAACACCCTTGCCCTCCCCACACTCCATTCAAGTTAGGTCTGATGAGAGTTGTTCACTTTCCTGTAGATGGTTGGATGGACCATGCTTTGTGGCCTACTTTTTAGTACTCCCTCCTCTTAAAAAAATAAGATCAGCCAATTACTGTTGTTAGAACATAATCAAATAACTCATATTGTTCTGGAAGACATTTTGTCTTTTTAAAGTAGCTTTATTTGTCTTGAACCATTTTATGCTGATCATAAGACTGAACTCTTAGATATTATTTCCTCTCTTTCTAAACTTTTGGGGAAATCTCTCAAGGATGGACAACAACAAGGAGATTTTGCTGCAGTGTGGTAAGTGCTAAGCTTAATGTGATAGAAGTAAGCCCAGGATGTTGAGATTATCTGAGAGAAGCCAGCCAACAGACCAGAGGGTGGAGGTTGTGGCCTGTGAAATGGAGTTAGTGGTCATTTACTCCTTGCTCCCACATAAAATTGTTCCCCTAGAGTTCCTATGTCCATATGTACCTTATTCATAGGCAATTGGACCAGACTGGTTACCTTAGAGCAGTGGTTCTCAACAGCTCCTAGAGTGGTTGTAGGAATGCTTCTTTCCTGGGGACCACAGACCTCCTGAGTCATCCCACCTGGAAAGGTAGCTTCGTTTTTCACAAGCACCCTAGGTGACTCTTCTGCATGTCTGAGTTTGAGAACCACTGCTCTAGAAGGAATGAGGCTGTAGCATGCACTTTCAAACTGAGAATTTGGATGAAGGGACACTGAGTGTCTGGCCTTTAAACTGGGAGGTGAAGTAGTCCTGGGCTGGGACAGCATCTTACTCCATGTGCATGCTGAAGTGGAGATTGTCGGTCTGCAGAGAGAGGCAGGAGAATGGAGCAAACAGGAAGAGACGAGACCACATACCACGCTGTCTCTGAGAGACGAAGAGACTAACCTCCTCGGTTCCTGACTTTAAAAGTTCTCAATTCCAGCCCCCTTTTAATGAGGTAGGTAGAACAAGTTAGGGGGCTGAACCTAGATGCACCATGGTGAGGTACCAAAGTAAGTAAATAGAAATGGGACTGAAGGAGACTTGGGGATTTTCTCCTGCATCAGATGGGATGTGGGAGCCTGAGGCCAAATGGGGCCACAGGATTTTTTCTCACACATGGTCTCAGATGCATTCTAGTGCATGATGTGTTCTTTAATTAAGTTCTTCCCTGCTCAGCTGAACACTGACCCATCATTTCTCTGATTAAAGCCAAAGACCCTCCCTGACTTATGGCAAGGATGCCTGATGAGTTTCCTCTTTATTATGTATTAATTGTAAGATCCATGATTTTATTATCTACTCATTTTTATGGAATAGAAGTGTCAAAAAATATCCAAAGGTTGGCATCAGTACCACCATAGAGACTCCAGTGGCAATGCTGTCATGCAGCAGGCAGCACCAAGCTTATTCTATAGACATAGAGGTTTCCTGCTTAGACATCTAGTGTAAACAACAGATCCTTTGGAGATCAGAGAATGCCAGACTCCTGGAAGCACCCCTCCTGCCAGGCTGCCTAGAGGGATTCTTTATTAGTGGCCTAATCACTCGGCACCTCTCCCCCGTCCCCCTGAAGTTGGTGGCTTTCCTCAGTCCCCTGGCTCAGAGTCAGCTAGTCCTTGTGTGCCCCCGCCTGCTTTTGGCTACTACTTAACACTGAGTCCTGCTCTGAAGAGAGAGCAGAGGGAGATGTGGAAGCTTTAGTAATGAGGGGTGTGTGGGAGCCCACCTTCAAGCCAGGAAAGAGATGAGTTTGCCCTGTGGCTAGAGTTCATTCTTCAGTCATATAACGGATAGACAGCTGTCAACGAAGTGAGGGTTTGGGTGTGGAGCTTGATGCCCTTTTAGCCCTCTCCACGGTACAGTCACCAGAGAGGGGAAGTACAGATGGTGACTACAGGGCACCCTGGGTGGGAGTGCTTAATGGTCAGAGGAAGGTTGTATTATGAGGACCCCAGCAGGGAAAGGGGAGGGTCTGCTGTGCTTTAACAAGCTGAGCAGGAAGGGGGAAAAAAAAAAAAAAACACCCTGGGAAGCAGTAATTGAATTTACTTCATTTTTATATTCAGTTTTTTTTCCAGATTGTGAAGTTATAATAACATTTTAAACAGATGGAAAAAGAACTAGAGACTTCTTATTATTAATCATTTATTTTCATAGATTTCCTCTATTAATAGTCTTAACGTAAGTTTACTTGAGTTTTCTTCCAGGTTAGTTTATGTGTACTACTGTATGTTTAAGAAACTATTTTTTACATATGTGAGATCATGCCACTTGCTAAACATTTCAGAAACAAACGTTTCACATATACCCTCCATCTATAGCTTTGCTTTCTGAAAACTGCATTATATTCCATTGTGTGGACATTCTCATTATTCTCTATGTACACATAAATGGGAATATTTACAGTAAGAACAACGTATGTATAGATTTCAAGATTTAGTAATAGCAACAAACAATTAGTGGGTGTGGCTTGCAGTTTCTATGGTGAATATTTTGCAATACCTGAATGTAGTGCTGTGTTTTATTTTTATAATCAGAAAATAAAGCTGTAACATTTCTTGACAACATGACTGAATGGTTATGTAACGATTTGTTAAATACTTTGTTTTCATTCCTTGTTTAATGAAAATTCAGGAGGGATACTGATTTTTGGATGCAGTAACTTACTTAGAACAAAGTATGTTTGTCATTGGCCCTAGTGGCCTTAGCCTTCCAGAGATGTATGGTTGAAATAACCTAATTTCTTGAGGGAGGCTCCATGCCACCACTGGTTATATTGGTCTTTCCTAACATCAAAGGGCAGCTCTAATTCTAGAAATGCAGGCTTGAGTAACCAAACACTGAGGTGTTCGCTGTTCCTGTCTTGGCCTTTTTGTTAAAGTTATCCTTTACCTTTAGTTGTAGGAAAGTTCCTAGTCTGTATTTAAATAAGAAGTCATTTACCAGTACTTTATTATCAATTAAGTCCTGATGTGTCTGTAGACTTTCACACAGTTGACTTCTGGACTTTGTTATGTCCCAGTGGTATATTTGTCGTTGTGCTTATATCCTTGTGTTGGAAAAAAATACTTTATTTTCGTGTGTTTGAGTGATTTTACAGACAAACCACCTCCCACCCCCCGTAGACCTTGTACAGGGTTGTCTTAATATTCTTACACATTTATTCTTCCAGAGCTGGATTATCAGTTTGTCAAAACTCCCCACCTCAAAATAAAACATAGCTTTTTAAATGTGATACACATGTCTTTATGTATTTATTTTAGACTTATTTTGTGCCCTTCTATAAATGTATTTATTTATTTATTTTGGTGATGCAGTCTAGTTCTTCACACAGGCTGGAATGCAGGGGCATGATCTTAGCTCACTGCAACCTCCACCTCCCAGGGCCGCCCCTACTATGTCAGCCTCTTGAGTACTTTGGATTACAGGTGTGTGCCACCACACCCAGCTAATTTTTGTGTTCCTTCTGTAAATTTTTGAAATTTTGTTTGAAGTTGCAGATACTTTGTTAAACTTATTTCTGGAGATTTATTTATTTTGCTATTAATGGGAATTATTTCTCTTGCTGTATTTACTCATAAGGTTTTTAAATTCAAAATAATGCTTTCCCCATATTTATACTTTTCTTTTTCTTCAGTTGCATTAGCTAAGGACTTCCAGGGTCATGTTGAATTGTAGCCGTGGTGTAGCTGTCCCTTCCTTGTCCCCACTTCCAGAGGAACACTTTCAGTGTTTAATAATATGCTTGTTAGCATTTATTTGAGATAAGTCTTTATCATGCTTAGATGTCTCCTGCTTTTACTCTTTGCTAAGAATTTGTGAGGAAGGGCTATTGACGTTCGCAAATGTTTTTTAACTTGAAATACTTCTCATGGGCTCCCCTCCCGCTTTCATTTGTTACGTAATAGTTTATACTGATGGGACATCCTCCTTATGTTCCTGGAATAGCCTTTCACGGTCATTGGCTATTACTTGGACTTTGTTAGATTGGGTTTATTAAATGTTTTTGCATCTATGTGCAAATAATGTTTATTGAACACCTATAAAAATACAGAGATGAAAAAGGTAACAGAGCCTTGTCCACGGGGCTTTGGAGTAGGGTTTAAATACAGGTGCTCTGTTGTTCTGTTGGACTCACACATCTTCAAGCACAGCTCTGATTAATTGGCTGCCTTTTTTTTTGATGGCTCATTTAGGCCATCCTTGGGCAAACTAACTCCTCAGCCTTTGTATTTCATTTGATAGCATCAGGCAAGCCTTTAGACCTTTCTTCCTCTCAGCCGTCTGCAAACACTTACCTTCTGTTTTCTTTAGTGGTAGGCATGGCTGTTGCCATGGAGGAGCTGTCCTGGGGAAGTGGGGGCCAAATGGGTAGAGCAGTTATGCTTTTGATTAGCCAGACTTGCTGTCAGAGAAGGAGGTCACCTGGGATCTGGTCTTCCCCAGCCAGGGGGAGGTAAGTATGGGGCCCTGGCAGGTACAAATGCAGCATCTGGCCCCATTGCTAGTTGCCCTTTTGGCGGTAAGTAGAGGACAGTGTGAATCCAAGGTTAAGGGTTGGGTCACTTGGCCAGGAGGGCATATGGTGCACCTTGTGTCAGATACCCCTGCAGGAGAATGTTGAGCAGCGTTTCCTGTTCCTGCCTTTGGCTCTGGGTTGTTCTGATGTGACTTGTGTTAGGACTGTGGTTACATGGCAATAACACAGCAACAGAACACGCTCCCTCTCCGTGGCATTCGTGCCTTCCCACTACTCCAGGTGTAAACTGTGTCACCTGCTATTACTTTGTGCTCAAGGTTTTACCTTTTACAAACCAGAAATTAGCTGCACATACAAGGGCTAAACTGTAGTGCACAGCTGACTTTTGTTTTGTTTTGTCTTTTGAGATGGAGTCTCACTCTGTTGCCCAGGCTGGAGTGCAGTGGCGTGGTCTTGGCTCACTGCAGCCTCCACCTCCCAGGTCCAGGCAATTTTCCCTCCTCAGCCTCCCGAGTAGCTGGGGCTACAGGTGCCTGCCACCACACCCAGCTACTATTTGTATTTTTAGTAGAGATGGGGTTTCACCATGTTGGCCAGTCTGGTCTCGAACTCCTTACCTCAGATAATTCACCTGCCCTGGCCTCCCAAAGTGCTGGGATTATAGGCGTGAGTCACCGTGCCCGGCCAAAGCTGACTTTTTAGCTGTTTTTCCTTATTAACATTTTATCTACTTGGCTATATTTGTTCTTAAATGTTTCTTCTTAAATGGAGAATTACTGGTTCAAAGGGAATAGGTGATTTTTTTATTATCTTTAAACAGTGGCCAAAGTGACATCCAAAAATGTGATTCATGCCTGCACCAGCCAGCTTCTCTACACCCTCACCAACATCAATTTTTATCTTTTAAACATTTGCCCGTTCGGCAGGTCAAAAAAGTGTTTATTGTAATATTTTACATTTCTTTGATTTCTTATGTTAAATAACTGGCTTTTATTATCACTAATTTTATGAACTCTGTGTATTAGTGTTGTTTATTTTCATATTGAGCTGTTTTTCTTAATGCCAAAAGCTTTTTTCATTTCAAATATTAACTGTCATCTATGTTATAAAATACTTTCCCCTCTCCCTTTTTATTTTTATTTTTATTTTAGTTGGTTTTTATAATGCAGAAAAGTTGGGCCCATCTTTATTTTCCTGTCTCCCACGTGGTGTTCTTTCAGTGGTCTCTGTCGTTGGAATTATGCTTGAGTATTTGTCTGTCTCTGTTCTCTGCTGTTGTAAACAACGCTTCTGTGAACACACTTTTGGAGTGTATATCTTTGTGCACATGGGCAGATGGGTCTGTGAGTTAGATTTCAGAAGTGGAATTGCCAAGATACAGGATGACATTGTATTTATGTATTGATAATTGTTGGATATAATTGAGAGGTGTAGTCAAATTGCAGCTGTAGTATCATAAGAATTTATTGGGTCTGAGAGGTTCAAAGTTGATTCTTTGGGGTTTTCTAAATTGACTTTCATGTCACCTGCGAATGGCCCGGTTAGGGTGTGACCATGGATTCAAGGTGCCGATGGTGAAGGCAGGGGAGGGGAAGAGAGCCTGGGCTCAGCATCAGTGTAAAGATGTCACGGCTGCCTGCACCCACTCTAAAGGCCTCCACTCGTAGTTGTGTTTATTGTTTTGTTTTAACTTTGAATTTATTTTTTTTGACTAGGTAATACATGCTCATGATAAAAAAAAAATTAAATAAAAACAAAAATCAGAAGGAGAATTTACAGTGAAAAAGTAAGTTGCGCTCCCTTTACTGGCCCCTCAGTTCACTTCCCCAAAGGCAATTGCTATTAGTCATCATTAATAGTCTCTTATATATCCTTCTAGAAATTGTCTGTGTAAGCACATCTGTTTTTAGTTTCTTAGAATGCTATACATAGTGCTATGTGTGGTTTTGCAGTTAACTATCTTAGAGATCATCTCATATTCATTTATTTAGAGTTGCCTTATTTTAAAGGGTTTCATAGTAATTCATTATACGAATATAACATATCTTGTCTATTATCAGCAACACATCAATGAATATATTCTTGCACATAGGTCATTACATATCTCTGAGGTAAATTCATAGAAGTACAATTTATAGGAGGAGGAAAATAATGTGCACTTGTAATTTTAATAAAATTTACAGTGCCACAAGCGGTATATGAGTATACTTATTTCTTCACACACATACAAACATATGTTGCCCATCTTTTTGATTGATTGATTGTTTTGTTTCCAAAGCCCTTTCTTTACTCCCAAATGAGTTTCCTCTGCCATGGTGGGAAGTAGCTCAGATCTAATTTGATTTTTTTTTTTTTTTTAAGATTTTTCTGTTAAAAAAAAAAATTTCATTTTTCAGTGCTTTATTGACCAAGGGCCAAGTTCGATTGGCCTGGTCAGAAAATCTTGAATATGTTAAATAAAGATTGTGTAGGTTTACTCTAGTCCTGAATTTCTTGAGGAACAGCAATGTGTTTTATTTTTTTGGCACAGAAGTCAGCATTCACCTTGTGACAAGATACTTATGGGCATTTAAGTGGTCACATAATTAATTGTAGGAAGTTCATCTCTTTGCTGTGCTCTGGAATGGTTTTTATAACAGGGTAAATAAATATTTTACTCAACAGAAAGTTTATTTGGGAAGTTGCTCTTTGCATTATTCAGCTTTTTAGATTTATTCCCTGGTGGTCATATTTTTCTCTGCTTTTTGAGTTAGGTTTGGCTCTTTGTATTTTCTTTAAAAAAGTTGTTGATTTCCTGTTGAACTCTATAAGCCTACTGTTCTGATATATAGCTTCCACCTGGGGTACTTTATGCTTCAATTCATGTCTGTTGGGTAGGAAAATTCACATAATATAGAAATATATAGATAGATAGATAGATCTTATATAAGGGAACGTTAGTTCTGTTTCTTTCCTTGTGCCTCAGATGTGTTTTTCTTGTAATTGGATAGAACTCCATAGAATAATGTTCAATAATAACAGCATTAAGACTTTTATTTATTCTTTCGTGAGTTTGGTTCGTGGTTTATTAGTGATATCTTTGTCTTGGGTTTCTGACTTGTTCTGGTGTCATAAAGACAGTTTGAAAGCTTTTTATTCCTCATGTCTGGCATGGTTTATGTGGCATGGGAATGGCCTTTCTCTGAAGGTATAGAAGAGACACCCCAATGCTATTTGAGTCCCCAGTCATTTGGGGAGTTAATTCTCTGACACTCCTACATGTCTTTCATATTATTCTTAGTCCATGTATTTCTTTCTTTAAAACATCTGCAGGTACTTGTGTTTTGACTCTGTTGCTGTGGATAGCTGCTTGGTCTGAAGTTCCAGAAAGGATCCTGTTCCCAGACAGGTGATTACATATCTGAGGGTATCTCATTGCCTGAGGATAAGGGCTAGTATCATCTCAGTTACCAGAGTATTCTCCTGAGCCTGTCTACCACATAGCAAAGTTGGGCCATCTGCCCTTACCCGTCTCCCTCATAGGCACAGGCCTCTGCTCTTGGTTGTCCTGGGTTAGAGTGACCATGCCTGAAATGTCTGAAATGTCACACCAGTCATCTGGAGCCTGGATTCTCTGGCCTGTTGCGTTCCCTTGCTTTGGGATTCTTCTGCCCAGCAGAGCATAGTTATCTATGTTGTGCTTTCTGTGATGTCTCAGTCCTTTTGAAGGAGGGTAGTGGGGGAATAGTCCAGTCGCTAAGGTCTTCAGGATTGATGCATTTGCATTGGATGGTGCCCAAGCTCCATGAGATGATAACATATGGACGGGAGAGAGTGCGGGAGGGCAGTTTGCATAGGGAGGGAGGTGGGAACCCATCACTGAGACGAGTAAACGTGAGTTTACTGCTGTTCTATGTTGACTTCCAAGTGATAATTTCTAGTTAGAGACTCTGAATAATGGAAACACCTTCAATTTTCCTTCAGACTTTTTTAAATTAAAAAATTTACACTTACTTTCATTTTAAAACAAAGAGAAATTCTTTGCTGCTTATGTTTGTTTTCATTCTCTGGAAGTAAAGCCAGTAACTAACAACAGTGTTAGGGTAGGTGGTTTATGCTCCCAGGCCCAGATTTCTTCTCCATATTGCCCTACTTCGTTGTACCAGTTGTGCTGACCAGTCATCAAAATGCTGGATAATGCGTGAATGATAGTAAAGATCCTTTAAGTAAACAGAAATGTGTGGCTCCCCTTGGTTGTGTAAAGAAAGAGGAGCGATTGAAAATCCTTTATATCCAATCTCAAAAGTTTAAAAAATGGAAGGAGGCAGATGATAAAATAAAGATGAGGAAATAAATGAACTATGTAAAGACACAGTAAGAAAGGAATGTCGAAACACAAAGCCAAATCTTTTAGACAGATTAGATCTTTGACAAGATTGATGAAGGCAAAAGAACGTGCAGTAGCATCAGGAGGCTCAGTGGTCGCTTGCCATTGTCTGAGGGAGTAATGTCATATAACCCAGAACTGAGGACTTTTAATATTTTTGAGTGGTCTTCCATTTTGTATGTGTTGTATACTGTGTTTTAATAGTTATGTTAAAGGAAATGTTAGCAAGGGGAGGATTTGCCCCAACTCCTACTTTCCTTTTTCATTTTTGCTAATAAACAAGCTGACATCTGATTTTAGTAATGGCTAGGGCCTTAAACATTTCTCTTGTGCCTTGCATGGGCAGTTAAATCTTAGGTATCTTAGTTTATTTAAGCTTCACAGTTCTGAAAGGGATGAATTTGTTCTTGCTCTCATTTTTCAGATTACAGAGACAGACTCTAGGGCATTAGACAAGTTGCCCACGGTCACATAACAAGTTAGTAGTAGAGCTTACTACTCAAGAATAGGTCTGTGTGAAGCCTAGGGGTCATGCTTGTAACTGCTGTGCTGAGGCCAACTTTGTGCAGTTGTTTGTCTGTGTTTACTGGGGACTCTCATATCCCAGAGCATTGTCAATGTCCCTGGTAGGGTGGCTCCCAATGCTGCTTGTTCCTCAACTTCTGGGACATGTGTATATCTCCTTACGATCTACAGGTCCCTGAGTACTGACACAGGCTACCACGTCTTTCCTGTTGATTCATGTTTGGTTCCTCCAGTGAAAATTTTACTTAGAGAAATGCTGCCTCCAAAGCACTCGTCAGTCACCAAACCTAACAAGTCCTGGGCCCCAAATCTGTATGAGCTAGACAGTGACTTGACTAAGGAGCTGTATGTCATCATAGGAGAAGGCCCAGCTGACTCTGAATTTTTTCATCAGAGGTTTTGGAACTTAATCTACGTGGAATTTGTTGGACCTCAGAAGACCCTGATCAAACTCCAACACCTCTACCTTGATTGGTTATAGGTGGAGACTTGCACCAAGGAGATCATCGAGCTCTTGGTCCTTGAGCAGTACCTGACCATCATCCCTGAAAAGCTCAAGCCTTGGGTGTGAGCAAAAAAGCCGGAGAACTGGGAGAAGCTCGTCACTCTGCTAGAGAATTAACAAGGAGATGTACCAGCCTGAAGGTGAGACTCTCCATGGGTTGGTGGTGGTCAGCACAGGGCGCAGGTATGCCCTGGGACTCTCATCCTCCACATTTCCGATGGTCTGAGCTGGATCCCTCTCTGTCGTGGGCGGGGGTGGGGGTTTCCCATGTACTGTGGGATATTGAGCCTCATTGTGGTTTTCTGGGTATGACCACCAAAAGTATCTCCACATATGCCCAAGTATCCCCTGGCAGACAAAACCACCCTGGCTGAGAACCACTGTCCTGAGTCAGGAAAGGGAAAGGAGACACTTCTGTGAAAGGGAGAAAACCTCATGTGGCTCCTGCTCTTTTGGTGTGGCGCACGAGGAGATTGCCTCCTGTTTGTCTCTGGGGATGAGGTCAGGGTGGTCACAGCCACCATATTCCCCCTCAGTTTTTAGGTGTCAGGAGTAGTTGGAAGCCACTGAAGGATTTTGAGCTCAGGAATGTCAGGATCAGGTCACTCCAACCCTATGTGTGTGTTACGGCGAGATGCGTCTCAGTGGTTGGGGAGAACTATTGGGAGAATATGGGTCAGAGGTAGTAACTTGGCATCTGGTGTCCTCTCAGACGACAACAGTGACGTGACCAGTGACGACGAAATGACCCGGAACAGAGGAGAGTCCCCACCACCTCGCTCAGTGTATTCTTTTAGTGGTGAGTACCCATCCCTACTGGCCACCCGTGAGCAGGCACTGCTAGATGCTTTCAAATGGAGACACGTGGGCTGGGGTCTCCATGAAGATGACCCACCACCCTGAAGTGGGCAGCTTCACTCAGATCTGAGGAGAGGGTAAATTAATTGATGGCATAATGAGACATTTTTATATCTAAATAGACACCTCAAATACTGAATATTGTTTTATTCAATGATAGAGTTTTGAAAGCTATTAGGAATTTGCAACAGGCTGCTTCCAGCTGTACCCCTAGCCTCTCCAGGAAGGTTCATTAAAGATGCTTCAGTGATCATTTATAAGGAGCACTGTTTTCAGGGAGGGCCTGTGTGTTGTTTCTTGGGCTTTGGTTTTTTGTAGGAGAATAACATGCACTTAAAGATGGGCTGCCAGACAGTAGAGGGTCTGCAGTCCATTCTCCTGAATGTGGAATTAGCCCCTTAGGAACTGGGAAGCCAGCAAGGAGTCTGAAGCAGAGGTTAGCTACTGGACTGAGCTTTGGAACTTGCTCTGAAGCAAGCCCCACTTGCACGAAGCCTGCAGAAACCATGTTGCGGATATAGGATAGAGAAGGGGCCAGATGAGCCTGGGAATCTGGTGCCCTCGGTTTTGGATCTATCTCCTTGCAGGAAGACTAAGGGTAGCATCTCTTTCCTGAGGGGTGTTTATACACATGCAGGGAAAACAGGTATGTCAAAGTGCTTTGTTAACCACTGGAATGTCTCACTTGCTCAGGTGACCGGGATTGGGACCGGAGGGGCAGAAGCAGAGACGTGGAACCACGAGGCCGCTGGTCCTACACCAGGAACCCAAGAAGCAGTGAGTCTTAACCAGTTTCTTTCTCAGTAGGAGGGTATAGCACATGTGCTGTGCACAGGTTCAAGGGGAAGGTGGCAGGACCTCGGAGTTTCTGCTGCTCCATTTGGACTGTAGTCTGCTTCCACAAAAGTTTAGTCCACGGGTCCTGTTTGTGAAGTTCTACTCAGTACCACCAGCACAGGTTTCACCACCTAAATTACTGTTTGCTCAGTGTTCTTCTTAAGCTGGTGCATTTTTTTTAAACTAGAAGTTTCTGTATAAAATATTATGCCACTGCAAAAATTGAAAACTAGTATAAAGTGCCATAGGCAGAAGGCAAGAATGAAAAACACCTTGTAACAATATTGTTAACTAGGAATGTCTGCCATGACTTCCTGCAGTGTTAGGGAAGTGCCACATGTGAAAACCAGGCCTGAGATTTTGGAAGGGAGCCAGTCATCACACCAATGTATCGTTGGTGTCCATACTGCCAGAAATCATTTCCTGTTGCTCCTGGACTTGGAGAACACTGCTGTGGGCAGCACGGCACCCCTAAAATTGGTCAGGAGAAGGATATCAGGAGTGAGTGACATCTAGTGATGGTTCACAACACATTAGGCGCTGTTCAGAGCCATGATCCTGCAGGGCGGTGCCTCTGATGCCATTTCCAGGTTACACATTGCAGCTGGGGAGACCCAGAGATTGTGCCCGAACGATGAAGCTGGTGGGCACTGTACCTGGACCCACACAGCTTGGGCTCAATCTGAACCACCTCTGAGATGGGGAGCAGAAGGACAAAGTGGGGCCCCTGGCCCTGCCCTGTGTCTGGGTTGTTGCAGGGCCATTGGTTTCATGGACTCCTCAGAGCTTGCCACAGAAGGCAGAGAAGAGAAACAAAGGCACTTGCTCTCGTATACCACACAGCCGGTTCCACAGTTGAATGGGCCAGACCTGGGACCTGCAGGATGGACTGGGCCCTGCTCCTTGTTGATGCCTTGTCTCTTCCCAGGGATGCCTCAGCGGGATCTTTCCCTTCCTGTGATGGCAAAAACAAGCTTTGAAGTGGAAAGAGATGACGACAGGGACTCCAAGGCCTATGAGTCCCGATCTCAGGTATGCTCAGGTTTACTCTCTTTCTAGAAAGGCCATCTTCATTTCATGGCAGAGATGCCTTTCTTTCCTCAGATGGTGTGTTTATTTGTCCCCTAGAGTCCCACCTGGTGTGAGAGCCCAAGCACTCCAGGAGGAGCCCGGGCCCATCCCACAGATGACAAGCAGCCCAGGTTGCTGCTGCCTGTTTCTGTGTTGTGCATGTGGTCAGCGAGCGCCTGCCCCCTCAGCATGTGTGTCACTTGGTAGGTTGGTCACACTGGCCATTCTCTACAGGGCCAGGGAAGCAGAGTGACTCTGGAGATCTTTCTGGTCCTCAGAAGGGAGCCAGGAAAGCTGTGGGTCTGCAGAGTAGACTGGCCAGGGAGAACAATGGCTCTGGAGCTGACAAGAGCTGGGTTCAAAGCCTGGCTCTGCCACTTGCTAGCTGTGTGGATTTGGGCCATTTACTCAACTAAGCTGAATTTAAGTTTCCTCATCTGTAAAATGATACAGGGATTGCTCCCAAGGCTGCTGTGAAAAGTCACTCACACACATAGATAAAGTACCTGGCACATGGTAGGCACACCGTTAAATGTTAACAATTATGGCAGTTGTGGTTTAAGAGGCAGCATGTGCCAGGGAGATTCATGAAGGGGAAAAAAATGTGGGACTTCAGCTTGCTTTTTTAGGAAGGAGGAGAGGTCACTTAGACCACCTAGACATGGTGGAGTGTAAAGGAGGACCCCAGCATTAACAGGACTCAAAGAAGGGAGGAGCCGTTAGGCTGGGCCTTCCTTTCCTTCACAGATCAGTACCCACCCCATGTCAGACAGTGGGCCTAGGCCCTTGGGGGCATGACAGTGAGCAGCACAGAGAGGGGCCCTGCCCTGAGAAGCTTTTGACAGTCGCACAAGTAAACATCGACAGAAATGTTGTATCTAACCGCTAATCATTCTCAGTGCCCTCAAGGAAAAGTAGAGTCAGCAAGAAATTATAACAAGGGCCTTGATGTGGATTGAAGGGAAAGGTCTCGAAGGCATTAACAGTTGCCGTGTAGAGCCAGGAGTAGGCTGGGTCAGGTGTTGCAGGAGGGAACCCCAGGCATTAGGGAGAGCTCTAAAGGAACTAAAGGGTCAGGTGGCTGCGACACAGGTGAAGAAGGCTGGAGTCGTGTGGGCCTAGCCCCTGGTGTCCTGGTAGTGGGGCTTTGTGTTGTTTTGCTTTTTAAATGCCCTTCCTTAACAATGTGTGACGAATTGGCATCCAAGCCCCATGTCTGCATAATCAAAAGTCTGAAAGCCACTGATTACTGCTACACAGTATGGTAGTAACACCAGCAGCAGATGACATAAATTACATTTTGAAGGTGTACAAAACAGAAAATTCTCTCATCTTTTAGCATCACAAGTAAATCTCTTAATTGTTCACATGTAAGAAATGTTGTGAAAATTGCATTGTGCCATATTAGCATTGTTCTCAGGACAGCATCTCTTCTGTTGAACTTGATTACAGTTTGTGTATTTCAAGGTGTCATGTTGATTACAAACACAAAGTGAACAACCAATTTAGGGCTGCCCACTTGCACAGATTTTAATTTTAAATCAAAGTATGCTTTTTCTTTCATGTGAAAAAGAATTTCATCTATGAAGCTCTGCTTTGTTTTCTTGCCCTATTAGTTTTTGTTGTTTTTGCTTTCTTGTGGCAGGACACAGGCAGTGCATAAATAAGACTTTGCTCTTAAACCCAGATGCCTGTACCTCTTTTTCTTCTTGGTAGATGTACCTTATTCAGTAAACCCTCTTTTTTGCTACATTTTCCATGTTGCTCAATGCCTCTTCCCCGCAATAGAACTATGGTAGATTTAATATAAAAACATTTGTATTTCCTTTACATAATTTTTCTTAATGTTTAAGGAACACATCACATTGCAGAAAATCCTCACCCACAGTATTCCAAAGCACATAGATGCTTTTCTCCCCATTTTACAGGTGAAGAACCTGAAAGAAAGGTTCAAAAAGATTTCAGTTCCCAAGGTTGCATAGCTCATAATTGGTGCGGGAGCTCCTTTGACCCAGAGTTCTGTCTAGCTCCAAAGTCTATGGGCTTCCCACAGAACTATCTCCCTTCTCAAGTCTCTCTCCAGTCTCAGTGCCATTCTTCCTGTGACCATGACTCCCTGAAACCAATGGTGTTGTAGTCAGCCCTCTGGCTATAAGCAAAGGTCCTTTAGGATCCTGCATAGAAATTTCTCCTGAGTAATGCAAGGAGTTTTAAAATTCCTTTTTAGGTAAATATCCATTAAAACAGAAAAGGGAATTATAAAAATGCCCTCAGGGCTTACAGTTACTCCTGGGTTATTTGGAAATTCTGCAAACTGGAACTCCTTCAATGTAGCCATGCTGTGCCATGGAGAAATCAGGAGGGAGGTCTTGAGTGTGTCTTCTTTCTGTTCCTTGAGTACTCCATGCCTCTTTGATATTTAGTCTTGTTTAAGCTTTTCCACCAATTCCTTTCTATATGTATCATAATCTACTCCACCACTTAAGGCCCCACCTGCCCTCCACAAACCTTTGCTCACTGTTCAGGCCCACCCTGAACTGTCCCTGTACAAAAACCGTTTAGCACTTATTATCTGTACCCCAATTTATTGTTTATTGTTCTCTAATTGTTTCATGAGTCTTTTCTCTCCAACCAAATTATAAGCTGCATGAGGGCAAGGAATATGTGTCATGCGTCTTTGGGATCTGCCTCAGAGTGTAGCATCAAGGTAGGTACGACGTAGGCCCCTAGTAACACTTGACTTGGATCACTCAGAACCCCAATATCGTGAGCACTTCCTATATAACTTCGTATATGTAGCTCCCATGTCGCCAACATTATTCTGTCTTTGGACATCCGTGGGGACAGACTCCATTGAGAGATCTTTGTTTGCTGTTTTAGGATGCGGAATCATACCAAAATGTGGTGGACCTCACTGAGGACAGGAAACCTCACAACACAATACAGGACAACATGGAAAACTACAGGAAGCTGCTCTCCCTGGGTAAGCAGCTGCTTCTCTCAGTTACTCCCAGTCCAGTCATCGAAGCATTTTATCATCTTGCTCCTTTTTAAGTTGGATGTTAGAGTCCACATTAATATATTTGGACTTCAAAGGTAATAAGAAATCTTTGAAAGATTTCAAACGAGGGAGTACATAATGAGATTTGTCTTTTTAATAAATGCCTCTGGCTTTGGGTAAAGATGCATTGTACAGGGTGAGGACAAGCAGGGAGATGTTTTTTGCCACAAGAGTTGATACTTTTTCTAGAGCAGTAGCACTAGAGGATTTTAAGTAGGCATTCAGGATAGGATACTGAGTTCCCATGTGGACTTTCCTGGAAGACATCTGCCCAAGTTTCTGGTGGGTAGTTGGCCATGCAGGTCTATAAGGCCATGGGGCCTCGAGGGAGCAGGTGGAGGAAGAGCAGTCATGAGGTAAGAGGAAGAAGGCCAGTGAAAAAGAGGACTTAAAAAGTGGTTACAAGAAGATAAAGACTAAAAGACAGTACACTGATTTCAGGGACATGGGGGGTCTTTGTACACATTTCTGAGCAGAGTCAGAAGAATTACATGCAGATTATAATGGATTAGGGAATCGGTAGTAGGGAAATGAGACAGCAAATGTCTTCTGGCATCCAAAGAATCAGAAATGGGCCACCTCATATTTAGTAGCTCAGTGAAAGAGGAAGATCAATTTAAGGATGAGTCTTGGTCTTCAACTTGAATTTGAACCATATTGTTCTTGTGACCAGGAGTGCAGCTTGCCGAAGACGATGGCCACTCCCACATGACACAGGGCCACTCGTCAAGATCCAAGAGAAGTGCCTACCCAAGCACCAGTCGAGGTAAGCAGGAGGCACATCTCACAGAGGAGCCACACAACCAGTAAGATACTATCACGGAACCTTCCAACTTTCTGTTCCCAAACATCATAGAAGGGTGTGCCCCTTCAAGTCCTACTGTCATTCTTGTGGGGACTAGGGAGTATTTACATTTGGGGTTTCTTTCCAGGTCTGAAAACTATGCCTGAAGCCAAAAAATCAACCCACCGGCGGGGGATTTGTGAAGATGAATCTTCCCACGGGGTGATAATGGAAAAATTCATCAAGGATGTGTCACGCAGTTCCAAATCAGGAAGAGCAAGGGAGTCAAGCAACCGGTCACAGAGATTCCCCAGAATGTCAGATGATAACTGGAAGGACCTTTCATTGAACAAGAGGGAGTCAGTGATCCAGGAGAGGGTTTATGAAGGGAATGCATATAGGGGAGGCTTTAGGTTCAATTCAACCCTTGTTTCCAGAAAGAGAATTCTTGAAAGAAAGAGGCGCTATCATTTTGACACAGATGGGAAGGGCTCGACTCATGATCAAAAAGCCTGTCCCAGGAAGAAGCCCTTTGAATGTGGTAGTGAGATGAGGAAAGCCATGAGCATGAGCAGCCTGAGCAGCCTCAGCTCCCCATCCTTCACCGAGTCACAGCCAATTGATTTTGGGGCAATGCCATATGTATGTGATGAGTGTGGGAGGTCGTTCAGTGTCATCTCGGGATTTGTCGAGCACCAGATCATGCACACCAGAGAGAACCTCTATGAGTATGGTGAGTCCTTCATTCACAGTGTGGCTGTCAGTGAAGTTCAGAAAAGTCAGAGTGGAGGGAAACGTTTTGAATGTAAGGACTGTGGGGAGACTTTCAATAAGAGTGCTGCCTTGGCTGAACATCGAAAAATTCATGCTAGAGAGTATCTTGTGGAATGTAAGGATCAGGAGTATGAGGAAGCCTTCATGCCTAGCCCAACCTTTAGTGAGCTTCAGAAAATATATGGCAAAGACAAATTCTATGAGTGCAGGGTGTGTAAGGAAACGTTCCTTCATAGTTCCGCCCTTATTGAGCACCAGAAAATCCACTTTGGGGATGACAAAGATAATGACCGTGAACGTGAACGTGAACGCGAGCGTGGGGAAGCCTTTATGCCCAGCTCAACCCTTAATGAATTTCAGAAAATGTATGGTAAAGAGAAAGTGTACGAATGTAAGGTGTGTGGGGAGACTTTCCTTCATAGCTCATCTCTGAAAGAACATCAGAAAATCCATACTAGAGGGAACCCATTTGAAAATAAAGGTAAAGTGTGTGAGGAAACCTTTATTCCTGGTCAGTCCCTTAAAAGGCGTCAGAAAACTTACAATAAGGAGAAGCTATACGACTTTACAGATGGCCGGGATGCCTTCATGCAAAGCTCAGAGCTCAGCGAGCATCAGAAAACTCATTCTCGAAAGAACATCTTTGAAGGCAGAGGGTACGAGAAATCTGTCATTCATAGTGTGCCCTTCACTGAATCTCAGAAGAGTCACACTATAACAAGACCTCCTGAAAGTGATGAGGATGAGAAGCCGTTCACCATTAGCTCTAACCCTTATGAGAACCAGAAGATTCCCACTAAGGAAAATGTCTATGAGGGAAAATCATATGAGAGATCTGTTATTCATAGCTTAGCCTCTGTGGAAGCTCAAAAAAGTCATAGTGCAGCAGGGCCCAGTAAACCAAAAGTAATGGCAGAGTCTACTATTCAGAGCTTTGATGCTATCAACCATCAGAGAGTTCGTGCTGGAGGGAACACCTCTGAAGGAAGGGAATACAGTAGGTCTGTTATCCATAGCTTAGTGGCTTCCAACCCTCCAAAAAGTCACAATGGAAATGAATTGGTGGAATCTAATGAGAACGGAGAATCCTCCATTTATATCTCAGACCTGAATGGTAAGCAACCGAAGATTCCTGCCATAGAGAACCCTTGTGAAGGGGGCAGTAAGAATCACAACTATGAAGACTCAGTCATACAGAGTATATCCCATGCCAAACCTCAGAAAAGTGTTCCTGGAAAGGGATCTGGTGAATTTAAGAAGGATGGTGAATTCTCTGTTCCCAGCTCAAATGTCCGTGAATACCAGAAGGCTCGTGCTAAAAAGAAATACATTGAGCATAGGAGCAATGAGACCTCTGTAATTCACTCTCTACCTTTTGGTAAACAACAAACCCTTCGCCCTCGAGGGATGCTCTACGAATGTCAGGAGTGCGGAGAGTGCTTTGCTCATAGGTCTGACCTCACTGAGCACCAGAAGATTCATGATAGAGAGAAGCCCTCTGGAAGCAGAAACTATGAATGGTCTGTCATTCGCAGCTTGGCACCTACTGACCCTCAAACAAGTTATGCCCAAGAGCAATATGCTAAAGAACAAGCACGGAACAAATGTAAGGAGTTCAGACAATCCTTTGCTACCAGCAAAGACCTCAACACACACCAGAAAATCTATGACCAAGAGAAGTCTCATGGCAAGAAGTCTCAAGGCAAGAAGACCCATGGGAAGGAGACCCATGGCAAGAAGTCCCATGGCGAGAAGTCTGATGGTGAAAAGACCCATGGTGAGGAGACCCATGGCGAGGAGACGCATGGCGAGGAGACTCACTGTCAGGAGATAATTGAAGACCCTGTCTTTCAAGGCTCAGACATGGAAGAGCCTCAGAAGGATGACCCTGATGACACAATCTATGAATGTGAAGAATGTGGCCTGGGCTTTGTGGATCTGACAGACCTCACAGACCATCAGAAAGTCCACAGGAGTAAGTGCCTGGTTGACAGTCGGGAGTACACACATTCTGTAAGTCACACCCATTCCATCAGCGAGTATCAGAGAAATTACACTGGAGAGCAGCTATATGAATGTCCAAAGTGTGGGGAATCTTTTATTCATAGCTCGTTCCTTTTCGAGCATCAGCGAATCCACGAACAAGACCAGTTGTATTCCTTGAAGGGGTGTGATGACGGTTTTATTGCCCTCTTGCCCGTGAAGCCACGGAGGAATCGTGCTGCAGAGAGGAATCCTGCTCTTGCTGGATCAGCCATTCGATGCCTGTTGTGTGGACAAGGCTTCATTCATAGCTCTGCCCTTAATGAGCATATGAGACTTCATAGGGAAGATGATTTACTGGAGCAGAGCCAGATGGCTGAGGAAGCTATCATTCCAGGCTTAGCCCTCACTGAGTTTCAGAGAAGTCAGACTGAAGAGAGACTCTTTGAATGCGCAGTCTGTGGAGAATCTTTTGTCAACGCAGCAGAACTTGCAGATCATGTAACTGTTCATAAGAATGAGCCTTATGAGTATGGGTCCTCCTATACTCACACCTCATTTCTTACTGAGCCCCTCAAAGGAGCTATGCCGTTCTATGAATGCAAGGATTGTGGAAAGTCCTTTATTCATAGCACAGTCCTCACTAAACATAAGGAGCTTCATCTGGAAGATGATGATGATGATGATGATGATGAAGCAGCTGGAGCAGCAGCCCAGGAAGTTGAAGCCAATGTCCATGTTCCACAAGAAGTTCTGAGGATTCAGGGGTCAAATGTAGAGGCTGCCGAGCCAGAGGTGGAGGCTGCCGAGCCAGAAGTGGAGGCTGCTGAGCCGGAGGTGGAGGCTGCCGAGCCTAACGGAGAGGCCGAAGGGCCAGATGGAGAGGCTGCAGAGCCCAGTGGAGAGGCCGAGCAGCCGAACGGAGAGGCTGAGCAGCCAAATGGGGATGCCGACGAGCCAGATGGTGCAGGAATTGAAGACCCAGAAGAAAGAGCTGAAGAGCCAGAGGGAGATGCCGATGAGCCTGATGGTGCGGGAATCGAAGACCCAGAAGAAGGTGAAGATCAAGAGATTCAGGTGGAAGAACCATACTATGACTGCCATGAATGCACAGGAACCTTCACTTCTAGTGCAGCATTCGGTGAGCATCTGAAAACCCATGCCAGCATGATCATATTTGAGCCTGCAAATGCCTTTGGAGAGTGCTCAGGCTACATTGAACGTGCCAGCACCAGCACAGGTGGTGCCAATCAAGCTGATGAGAAGTACTTCAAATGTGATGTCTGTGGGCAGCTCTTTAGTGACCGCCTGTCCCTCGCCAGGCACCAGAATACCCACACCGGCTGACAGCATTGGGTAAAGGTTAGAAAACCTTCACCTAGGACTTGACCCTTACCAAACCACAGAGAATTCAAACCAATCCATGATAATGTCAGTAGGAGACTTAACCTTAGCGTGTACATACCTGACTTAACATCACTGAACTCAGATTGAAAAGAGACTAAATGTAGAGATTCCACAGTCTTAAGCTTTCCCCTTCAGACATCAGTGTCTACATGTGGGAAAGGCACAGCACACATCTTACCTTTCCAAGTAATCAGATTGAGAAAACCCTATGAGTGTTCTAGACTACAAAGATTGCCCCAATGAACTGTAAATGACACTTGCATAACCGATACATAGTGTTTCCTGAGGTGTATATAAAATAGCAAATTATGGCAGAACAGTGATCACATATATTTGGATTTAATATGATATACAGTTACAGTTTACTGTGCAGAGTTACCTTACCTGGTACTCTGAATTTTTTTTTTTTTTTTTTTGGAGGAGGAAGAGAGCAACAAATTTGAATATATTTGTAAGTGTCTTAGATCCTGAGAAAGCTTTATTGTGCATTATTTGAACCCTGTCAGTATCTTTTTGAGTAATTGTTTTGTTCCTTACCCTTAAATAGTCTTGTGAAGGTGTAGGCATGACAAATAACATGTCTTTGACTCTTTGCTGTTTGAAAACAGAAGTACTTTGAGCTTCTTTCTGCAGCCATTTCATCTGCACCAACACTTTGGAACCTAATACTGTGTAAGGCTTTACAATATATGGATTGGCCTTTTTATGACCCAAATTGATTGGTTGCCACATTGTATGTATGTATCAGTGGTTCTCATGCAAAAATATTACAAGTTTGTTTTCTGTTTGTTTTTTTTTTTTAAACCAACTCTATATGTGTTTGATGATAGTGAATTGATAAAACCCGAAGCTTTTCCCTGTAAATCTTACATCTTTGCCTTTAAAGAATGGGTTACAACCATCACTAGATCACAGTAGTGCCTAATGAAGGTTGAGAACCGTAAGAGAGGCTCTCATGCTGTAAATAATGATGCAGGCTAACGACCTTTCATCACTTTATTTGTGCGCTTCCTGCCTTAAGTGACAAGTAGCAACATGGCTTGGGTCCCCTGTGCAGCATCAGCATATGCTGCCAGAAGTCAGTGTGCACCCTAGGTGCCCAGGAGCTAGTATCCTTAGATCTTTCTATCGTTAACTTAATTCTCTTCTTTATTTATCTGACCCTTTAACTCCATGTCTAACTTGCATTTTTTAAAAAATGCTTTCTTTACAGTCAACCCAAGCTTAACATGGACTCAGGTTCCCCAGCAGCCTTAATTTGTTTTGTTACCATCTGTTCCTTCTTTTTCAGCTTTCCTAGAGTATTTGTGAGTGTTGTGTTTGTCTGATCTTAGCATTCCTTTTAATTACAAATTGACCTCACAGTTTGAGGTTTCCTGTGTCCTATTCTGTGGACTACCTGTGCTCCTTTGCTTCCCCTCCCCTTGCATAATAACTATATTAAGATATTTTTTTGGCCTTGAGTTGGCTGGAAAAAAAAATTAAAATTTAAAAAAACTAAAAAAAAAAAAAAGATTTGCAAAAGATAAGTGTAGATCATTTGAACAAGCAAAATTAAAATACCCACTGGGGGAAATGTGTCTGAATCTTACTCTTCTAGATCTGCAGGATTAGGGCTTGGGAGTATGTAAAAGATGCAGAGAGTGCCAAAGTTTAGGAAGATTGTAGAGCCAAGAGCAAGAAGCAGAAATGAGTAAGCCAAATAAGGGAGTCCTAATATATCACCAGACCTAGGAGGGGAGAGGTGACAGACAAAAGAAAACACCAGAGGCAAAAATTGTGGAAGGCCAGGTCGCCTAGAATGAATTGAGTGGGGTGTCCTGAGCAGTTTGGAAAAGAAGGAGCCTTTGATGGCATGGTGCAAGTGAGGGCTGGCTGCATAGGAAGACCTGAGGTTGGAATGGACATCGGGAAAGCTGAGGGGCAGTGAGGTGTACTGCATAGGAAGAGGACTTTTGAAACGGGAATCAGTGTTGATATCGGGGTGAACTTTGTGGATCCATTACTTGGTGTTAACATTGTTGGCAGTGTTAATTCGTAGACCCTTTTCAGAAAGCAACTTGCCAGAAGTCAGGGTGTCTGTTCCAACCTTAAGTTAGTGAAAAGATAGTGTCAAATGGTAAACAACAAGAGAATGATTGTGTAAACCTATCTATGGATACTTATGCAGCTGTTTAAAAATGATAATCATGAGTTAGGTAGCAACATGGAAATATATTTACGGAATATTAAGTGGAGAAAGCAGGACACGAAAGTATATTTATACTACAGTTATAACTGTTTAAAAATGTATGCTTATAGTCAAAAGCTGTTGTGGTGTTATTGTTGTAGGCTTATAGTTGAGCATTATTTTCTTAAATTTCTTGAATGTTCTTTATGGTAGTGTTACTAAAAAGTTTATAATCACATTTCCATTGTGAACATAATTTGAACTCATTATCATACACTTGGAAAATACAGAAAAGTGGAGGAAAAAAATTCATATTCCCACCATCCAAAGACATATATACTCTTCTCTATCTTGTTTATTCTTGTTTCTGTGCACAGGTTTATGATTATAACTGTGTTGAAATATATATTCAAAATAGCTGTTATGTTACTTTTGTGGAATTATGGTTAAATACTTTTAATTTTTTCAAGTGTTCCTTATAATAATGTCCTTATAACAGTGTATTATGTATGTCTCTATTGCGTGCATAATACATACCCAGAGGAAAAATTGGAAAATACAGTCAATTATAAAAAAAAAATTACCCATATTCCCAACATCCAACAACTACTGCTAACATCTTGATCTATTTCCTCCATCTTGTTTCAGTGCACAAGCTTGTGATTATAACAGTGTTAAATATGTGTGCATAAAGTCTAAAATGAAAAGATGTGGAAAATAACTAATACAGTGTTGTCATTGTGGGAATTTGGTTAAATATTTTGTCTCAAATTCCTTAAATAATCTTTGGTGTTTTGGTAATAAATTTTATGTGTGTACTTTTCCATTACAAATATAGTACATACTCACAGAAAACTGGAAATTCAGTAAAGAAAGGAAAATTCACTCATATTCCCAACACCCAACAACAATTACTGTTAACATCTTGATCTGTACACTAGTCTGTGATTATTAGGTTGTTAATGATAAGTATGCATAAGTGTCAAAGATGGGAAGAAAGATGGAAAACAAGAAATAGTTGTGTGGTTGTGTGGGATTATGGTTATTTTGTCTCGGTTTCCTTTAAAGGTCTTCATCATTCTAGTGTTTTGGTAGTCCACCTTTATTACATATATTTCCATTATATATGAAATATGTATTCATTATAGAAAATTTGAGCTTACAGAAATGTAGAAGAGAAATTCACCCATGTTTTCACCATCCAAAAACCATGGTTAACATCTTACTTACTTCATATTGTTTCTGTGCACAGGTTTTTGGTTTGTTAATATGGTTGTGATCATTCTATCTACCTGTAATAGTGTCAACAATAAAAATAAAGTTAAAAATAAATGTTTCTCAGTGTCTTCTTTTGTCTGTTTTGTGTTTGGGGTTGTTAAATATGTTCTTTTCTTAGAGATACAAATCCAAAAACTGAGCCCCTCCTTAAGCCTAAAAAGTTTGATTTGCAAATCTTACTCTATTTTAAAGTATTATCTATTTCAACAATTACTTCTAAGGGATTTTTAAATACTCTTTGATTTCACATTTGTAACTGCCCTTATAAAACTAAAACATACGTTCCAACAATTTTTTTAAACTTGATAATAACCACAAGTATATCTTAGTTACTTGAGTGGGTGTTTTTAATTGGAAATGTGAGATTGTCTCAAACATAAAAAAAAAAAATCTCAGACAATAATGAACCCTTAACATAAAAGTGTTAATACTATGTTATGGAATCTCAGGTATTTATTTCTGACTTGCCTGAGGTTAAAAGGTAATTATCCTGAGGGGATTATCTCTGTACTGTTTTTCCCCCAAGTTCATTAACCATACTTTAACCTGACTTCCGCACCAGAAACATCCTATGCAATTCAGCAGGTCATCATCCCTGATAGTAATTTTTAAACATGTCTGTGATTCCATAATGATCAGAGCTTTTCAACCAACTTGCTAACCCCGTTGGTGACTACAGTGGGTAGCACCATACCTAATTTGTGGCTGCTGTCTCCCCAGTTCCATAAGTCAGAGGAGATGGTCATGTACTTCATGCCCTTTTCATATCCTTCATGTCAAATGCTTGAATTTTGCTCTTAAGATACAAAAGTATACTTGGCATTAATTCTAAGTAGGATTTAACAGAGTTCTGCATTCTTTCATGTTCTTAGAACTTTTATCTCTTGTGCCATCTGACTGTTTGGGTCACAGCTTCCACGGTCATTCTGTGACAAGGGGCATCAGCATAGGTCAGGGTGGGAGGGTCGGGACTTTTTAAGGATGCATTTCCTAAATAATGTGTTATAAAAGTTTGTAAAGGAAGGGAAGGAAGTGGGTGTCATTAGGGGTTGCTAGACCAATCCTTATACTCTGGCAATTCCTTCCTCCACCCCACACCCAGTTGAAGGGGTAACTAAGTTCCCCTACTGCTATGCTTATTCTGTTTGACTTGACCTCTCCCTGGTATCTATCACTTGATTGGTGCTCACGGGTTCCCTGTCCCTGTGTACAGTTAGATTCAAAAGAGTCTGAGAGCTACCTAGGTGGTCATATGGGTTGGGGCTGGGTATACTTATGAACAAACAGTCATAGAAGGAAATAAACCATAAAGCCAGAGGGAATCCTGGTTCCTGGTGCCTCACCTACCCCCGTGCCTTGTGGAGTCTGGCTGAACTGCCTGCATTTGGGGTTTTTTTTTTACATGGTTAGTCCATTTTTTGACAACCCTCAAGGCTTAGTGGGTGTTGAATCTAAACACTATTTGTTAGGGATCAGAACATTGCAGGGTAAAGAGCAATTAACATATGCTATCTGGGCTAGCCAGCTCTCAAGGAATTTAAGTCACTCCTTTCCTAGAAAGGCACAAGTGAGAAAGAAGCCAGGACTGGTGCTATATCTCCATACCAGGCAGACAGCTGGTGGCAGATTGATCGTACCAAGCCCTTTTAACCAGAGAGAGGGCAATCTTGTAGTCTCATGGAATAGAAATTCATTCTGGGCTTAGATTTTTCTTTTCCTTCCCACCAGCCTCTCATGAATGTTTGCCAACTTACTGCATGCCTCATACCACTTATATGCCATATGTAGTGGCAAGGAGGAGTATGGAAAAAGTCTGAGGAGACTACTCTCAAGCAAAGTAGTTCAAGAAGATTCCCCAGGATAATTGCATGATTTCTTTCACAAAGCCAAAGGGTGAATTGTCCAGGATAGCTCTTCTGTATGCCCAACATCCTTTTAATAACAGCGTAGTACATGGGTTTGGTGAACTATCCTGCCCCTGTTCCTTCCAATCACCATCTCTGTCCCTCCCTCATCCCAACTAAGGGATAATTACATGGTTTGGGGTAGACCAGTCAGACTTCCTCACCCAAGAATTTGAATCTTCAGCAGAGCAGTACATGGATTGAAGATTTTCAAAGCTGAGTCATTCTTACAGGCACACTCAGAAGAGACAGCCTATTATTTCTCCCTATTGAGATTAATGAGTCTTCTCTGATTTCTGTCCTACTAGAAGGACTGATTGTTAACTCTTTACTATTTTAAGCTACACAATATTATTCCAATAAGATCCAGTTTCTGGCTTAGCCCTCATGACCTAATCACCTCCTAAAGGCCCCATCTCTTCATACTATTGGGCTGGGGTTTGAACATCAACATAAGTGTCTTGTGGGGACACAGACATTCAGACCACAGCAGTATGTACGGGGAGGAAGGCAGTTGCAAAAGCGACTAATTATCTCCCAATATGCATTCTCCTGTTCTTTCTAAATGTTGGCTGGTTATGTGGCTATTTAGAATAAGTAAATATTTTCTCAGTCGTCCTTGCAGCTAGATGTAGGCATGTGACTAACATCTGGCCCATGAGATAAGCACAGTAAAGGTATGTGTCATTTCCAGGTCACAACCAGCCTTCTACTCTCTCCTCCCCCTTCCCTACAAGTTGGAATGTAGATGTGGTGGTAGGAACTGGAACAGCCATCTTGGATCAAAAGATGGAAGCCATGTATTGAAGATGTTAGAGTAATGAGATAAGAGTTTATGTTTGATGATTCTTGACTACCTATCCAGGCTTTTACATGAGAAATAAACATCTGTCATAGTTAAGCATCTATTAATTGGGGGCTCTTCATTACATGAATGAAACAAATATCTAAATAAATTGAAGCCTTAAATAATGACCACTCAAATAGGTAAGTCCCCTGTTAACAGGCCCTGTTGATCTTTTTTCTATTTGGACCATCTGCCTCTCTGAGGCAGGGGGGAACCTGCCCCCTTCCCCCTCCCTTAAGACACGGAGGATCCAGTGATCCTCCCCCTTACAGAGGGCACATTGGTTTGGTCGTAGTCCCTTAGGTCTTTTGGATCCTTTCTGTTAGGGGACCAAAGATCACTCACTGGAGCTGTGGTACTCTATGGATAGGTATCCTTTGAGTTATCTGGCTGGTACTTGAGGGCAACAGCCAGTCGGTGGACTTGCCGTTTGTCCTCTCTGTCTTCTTTCTGTTCCTTCTCCCTATCTCAGTTGTTAGACCCCTTACTGGCCAGGTCTACTAGTCTTGAGATGGGAGCACTGAGTTCTAATTTTACTTTTTGGAGCTTATGTCTAATGTCTGCTGTGCTCTGAAATCTAAAATAAGATTGTCTCTTCTCTCTGGGCTTGGTCCACTTCCTCCCTCACCTTTTTGAGAAGAGAGGTATTTTTGTTTCAATGAAGAGAATATTAAAAGGGACTGGACATCTGCCCAGTTGAGGTCATGGGTCTGAAAATATTCTGAATGAGGTTTTTAAACCCTTCAGAATCTTCCCTTAGTCCTTTAGAATGAGACTTTCAGTTATAAACCTCTGAAGTTGTGAAGGAAAAATGTACAGCAACCATTCCTCTTACCCCACTGGGAAATTGCTGGAAGGGTCATCATAGAGTAAGGCTGGTAAACGCCCCACTCTGGGTACTGGCTGGGCTGAGTCCCTGAGAGGAGTCTGAAGGTGACTGGTAGAAAGGGAGTGTGTTGCCTGCAGAGGCCACTGAGGATAAGGGAGCTGTAGGTCGAAGATTATAGAATTAAAAATCAAAGCTTTTAATAGTTTCACTAATAGTAAATTAATATAAACTTTGTTTTAATGTAGGTAACCAATCTCAGAAAGACTTATGAATAATTTCTTATTAATTATAGCCAACTTAATCATATACAAAATTTCTTTGATAAATTTTCTTCCACACTTTATCATGACTTACACAGATCATCTATAACATGCTTAGACCTTTTGATTTGTTCTATAATACCTCTTTTAAAATAATCAGTTATTTTATTTTAGGACAAAACTTCACCATATGAAGTCGTTTTCTTATATAAAATTATTTTCTTTTCTTACCAAAAATACACCTTTATATCTAAAAATCTTTTATCTCTCTCTCTCTTACTGTTTCCTTTCTACCATTTTAAATAAATCATTTTAAATAACCTCTAAACTACATAAAATTGTTTTCTCAATAAGAATACAAATTACATAATTATTATAATTCTTAAATGTTAGTGAAAACTCAGGAAGCAATAAATGTTGAACTGTTTTTCAGATGTTAGCATTTTATAGCTGAAACCATTCTATAATTTTTAGAAACTTGTTTTTTTCATATTATGATTTCTTTTTAATTGGAAATGACCCAACATCTAATGAGCATTTATTATTCAGTTCAAAATAATTGTAACATTTTAATTACATGAAAAGATTGTCTACAAGCATTTTTCCCATTTATATGTACCTAGTTCTTTCATTTTTTTAAGGATTCTTTCTTTTTTACTGTGAGGTCAAATTTATATACATCAAAACATACAATTATTAAAGATATTATTCAATGAGTTTTGGAAAATATGTACACCTGAGTAACTCAAATCTCCGTTAACAAATATACAAAACAACATTATCAATCCTCAAATTCCCATATGCTCCTTATCAATAAGTCTCCAACTCTATCTCCTTAGAGGCAACCATCGATTTATTTTCACCATACATTAGTTTGGCTTGTAGAATTAGCATGAATGGAATGACACAGTATGCATTCTTTATGTAATTCTTCTTTCACTTAGCATGTTTTTCTATATTCATCCATTTTATTGCATGTATAGGCAGTTTATTCCTTTTTTGTTGAATAGTATTATATCATATCAATCTACCATACTTTGGTTATTTATTCTTCTATTGATTGACACCTGGGCTGTTGCCAGATTTTGGGTAAATACTTAAAAATGAAATCACCAGATCATGGAGTAGGTACATGTGTAGGGTTTTTTTAATTTTCAACTTTTAAAGTCGGGGTACATGTGCAGGTTGTGTAGGTTTGTTACATAGGTAAGCGTGTGCCATGGTGGTTTGCTACACAGATCATCCCATCCCTAGGTATTAAGTGCAGCATCCATTAGCTATTCTTCATGATGCTCTCCCTCCCACTCCACACCCTGCAACAGGCCCCAGCATGTATTTTTCGCTACCATGTGTCCATGTGTTCTCATCATTCAGCTCCCACTTCTGAGTGAGAACATGTGGTATTTGCTTTTCTGTTCCTGCATTAGTTTGCTGAGGATAATGGCTTCCAGTTCCATGCAGGTCCCTGGAAAAGACATTTTGCAATGAACGTGCACATGTATCTTTATAATAGAATGATTTATATTCCTCTGGGTATATACCGAATAATGAGATTGCCTCTGGGTCTTTGAGGAATCACCACACTGTCCTCCACAATGGTAGAACTAATTTACACTCCCACCAACAGTATAAAATCGTTCATTTTTCTCCACAACCTTGCTATCATCTATTGTTTTTTGACTTTTTATTAATAGCTATTCTGACTGGCGTGAGATGATATCTCATTGTGGTTTTCATTTGCATTTCTCTAATGAGCAGTGGTGTCGAGCTTTTTAAAAATATGTTTCTTGGCCACATAAATGTCTTCTTTTGAGATGTGTCTGTCCATGTCCCTTGCCCATGTTTTAACGGTTTTTTTTTCTTGTAAATTTGTTTAAGCACCTTGTAGATGCTGGATATGAGACCTTAGTCAGATGGATATATTGCAAAAATTTTCTCCCATGGTGTAGGTTGTCTGTTCATTCTGATGATAGTTTCTTTTGCTGCGCAGAAGCTCTTTAGTTTAGTTAGATCCCATTTGTCAATTTTTGCTTTTGTTGCTAGTGCTTTTGGCATCTTTGTCATGAAATCTTTGCCTGTTCCTTTGTCTAAAATTTGCCTAAATTTTCTTCTAGGGTTTTTATAGTTTGGGTTTTTACATTTAAGTCTTTAATCCATCTTGAGTCGATTTTTGTACATGGTGTAAGGAGGGGCTCCAGTTTCAATTTTCTGCATATGGCTAACCAGTTCTCCCAACAGCATTTATTAAATAGGGACTCCTTTCCCCATTGCGTGTTTTTGTCACATGCACACACACACACACAGATCCAAACGCTTTTACCTCAGAATTTTAGCCATGAGATAGCAATACAAACTTACCATTGCATAAAGACAGCTGGATTCAAATTATTTCTAACAAAATTGGAACCTGTTCACATGGCTAAACTCTGTTTGCCCTGATAGGTAATTCAGTGAAAGCTGTGGACCAAAATTTTGGGTAAAGCAGTTTTCATGGCAGTTTTGATTGTAAAAACTTTTTTAAAATTTTTTCTTCAGTTTCCAGTGTTTCCATTTCAGTTAGACCATAAATAATAAGTGTTATTTCAGCACCAGCATATTTAAAGCCAGCAGAGAAGAAAATAGAAGAAGATACGGAGCTTTAAAAGACTCTGCTTAACTCTGTAGTAGCAGGTTAACCATCTGAGCTCTAAATTTTCCTTACTGTGCACAAAACCAGTATTGACCATTGCACTCTGCCATCTCTGGTGTCTTACTGAGGCCAGGTGGGTGTCCCTGGCACCCTGTCTCAGGTAGTCTCCCATGGGTACCTTAACGTCATAATGGAGATTTCTTCCAATCCCCAAAAAGTGGTTCCTTAACCTCAGAGCCTCTGAATCGTCCTCCTTTTGGTAGAGCAGCCAAGGCCACCTTGTCTTCAGGGCCTCACGGAGGAGGAAGAGGAGTAGAGGGAGAAGGAGGAGGAGGAGAAGAAAGGCATTTTCAAGAAGGGAGAATTTCCAGTTCTGTCAGTGCACGAAAATTGGCATGTAGGAGGTTTTCACACGCATAAGAGAACAAACAAACAGAAATAGAGAAGAACACACACACATAAAAGACTTGCTGGTAGGTCATTTCCTGGTTCTACAGTCTACACTGTCAACCCTTCAATTCCTCTCTCACCTTTCTAAGGACAGTTTTCTTTAAATCAATATAATAATCAATTTTGTCATGCTTTTAGCTCACCCTCACGTACTCACAGCTTAGTTGTTATTATTATTTGAGACAGAGTCTCACTCTGTTGCCCAGGCTGGAGTACAGTGGCATGATCTCAGCTCACTGCAACTTCCTCCCAGGTTCAAGCTATTCTCGTGCCTGAGCCTCCTTGCCAATGGGGAAGAGGGTGAAATGACTGAGCAGCCAGCGGGGAAGCTTTGCTCAGTCATTCCTGGGCCTAGAGGACCCATTCTCTGTGCAGCAGGGATCAGCCTCCAGTTTGAGGTTGGGGCATGAGTGGGGCCAACCTGCAGCAGTGGCATCCAACTTCAGGGGCGCCACTGTTCTGTCACTCCCGCCTGGGTGACAGAGTGAGACATCATCTCCACAAAGTTAAAAAATGAAAAATTTGGAAGAAAATTCCACCAAGTTCCAAAAACCACAACTTAGATTTGCCGTGTGTGCTGAGTACTGTCAAATCCACAAGCATGAAGTGATGTGTGGGTACTGCAGCGGGTAATGTAAGTAATCTAGAGATGATTTGAAGTATGCATAAGCATGTGCCTAGGTTATATGCAGATACTGTGCCGTTTTACACGAGTCTTCAGCGTCCACAAAATTTGATATCCTGGGATCCTGAAACCAATCCCCCAGGAATCCTGAGGGAGGCCTTACAGACATATACATATACACTTTCTACAGGTATGAAGAAACTTTAGTAGGACACTTTAAATAAGCTACAGTGGTTACCTATGTTTTTGGGGTAAACTTTTGATGGATGGTGCACACGTGGTGTGAGGAAGGGTTTTGACTGTCTACCACTTATTTTCAATTTTTTGAAATTATCTAGTTTATGATTTTTTCTTATTTTTGCCACTTATCCCCAAGTTCTAAGTAGTATATTAACTCTCCAAAACTTAAATAAGACCTGAGTTTTAAGGAGGAAGGTCACAGGAGCGCCCTCCTACGACGCCGCCCTTCTCGCCGTCCCAGCCCTGCCGTTGCGTCTCACCGGGCGCTCCGCCAGGAGCAGCTGCAGTTCCTCAGCCCGCGCCTCGCGGAGCGCACGCGCGAACAAGCCACGGCGCATGCGCCGCGGGTTTTGCACGCAGTCCGAGTGTGGAGATGTTCAGTCAGGCCAGGGCGTCGGCCGTGCGAGGTGAGTTCACGGGGCCCAGGGCAGGAGAGTGGCCGGTTTGCGGGCAGCCCAACCAGGGGCCTGGGCGGGACCGGGTCACAGTGGCCGTGAGGGCACGAGAGACATCCGGCTCGTGGCAGCACGGGGCTTCGTGTGGGGTACTATGTGTTGGGCCCTGTTGGGTGCTTGTGGTGGAAAAGCCACCCTAGAGGCGAGGGCTGCGTCTGACTACCCGAAAATCGCTGCCGCTGCAGGGAGGGACCCAGGACGGCCCTGTGCAGTTGGTGGGCCTGGAGCCCACCCCAAGGCCGGAGGCTGAGGCCTGAGAATCCCTTGAGCCCAGGAGGCAGGGGCTGCCGTGGACCAACATCGCACCACTGCCCTCCAGCCTGGCGACTGAGGAAGACTCTGCCTCAAAAAAAAAAGAAACACCCCAGTGGAAAGAAGCACAAAGGACAAAAACAATTATAATTGGCTTGTAAATATGAAACAAAAAGAAAGTCGTATTCATCAAAAGAAATGTAAAATTAAAGAATAAAACAATATATTTTTTAATCTGTCTAATTAACAGCCGATTTTGAGGGATGATAATGTTCTTGATTGGCAGAACCAGTGACATAATTTCCAGGGCCTAGTGCAAGATGAAAAAGCGGGGCTCCTTGTCCAAAAACTGAAAACTTTCAAGAGAGTGACGGTAAAGCATTCAACTAGGCCTGTGGGCTTTGTGAGAATGGGACCCTTGTAACTGCCCTGATTACAAGCCCATGGAGCTGGTCTGTTGGCTTGTAAGGTGGACTGAGTGAGGCTTGTAATCTTATATATTGAGTTTGGAAGAAGTTGGTAGAAGCCTTTAAAAGGAAACTTTGGCAGATTGTGTCAATAACTTTTTTTTAAAAAGTTTATGCCTTTTGTCTAGGTAATTTTACTTTGAGGAATATATCCTAGAAGGAAAATATCAGAGATGGGAACAAATACTTCGTTTCAGTGATGTTCATTACATTATGATTTATAATAATGGAAAACAAAAATAAATGCTTTCAAATAGAAAAACTGTTAAATTATAGAAATAAAAGGTCTAAGTTTTAGTGAAGAGAAGAAAAGAAAAAAAAATGTTTCCCCCAAGTGGCATCTTTGTTCATGGTTCTTTAGAGTGAGTGCAGCCTTTATGGAAGAAAAGTATGTTTTATTTCTGATTACAGAAGAAATAAAGGTTTGTTGTAGAACACTTTGAAGCTAGAAAATAGTTTTGAGAGAGAAAGTACAAAATCACTTACAAAAGTCACATAATCTTACTGCTCGTAGGTAAACGGCTGGTGCACTGTTTTGATTTACCACCTTTTCTGTGCTTTGTATGGTTCAGCATATATTGTTATGTACAGGTATTTTTCTGCTTGATATTATGACCTAGATGTTTTACTATAACTATAATACAGCTAAAAATTGTTTAGCAAAATATACATACCGAAAAGGGCACAAACCACAAATGTGTAGCTCAGTTTTCAGAAAGTGAATACACTGTGTCCACATCATGAGTTTCCAGATTAAGAAATAGAACATTCCTAGCTTTCCAGAAGCCCTCATGCCTGATTCCAGTCATTACCACCCTTCCCCCAAACAGCAACCACTATTTCTGACTTCTAACACTTTAGGTTTTGCCTATTTTTGACCTTTATATAAATGGAATCATATAATATGGACCTTTTTTTGAGCCTGGTTTCTTTAATTCAACAGCAATGTACATTCATATTTTCTGTTTGGCGTTCCAGTATACAAATATATCATCCTACTGTGGCTCTGTCTCCTTGTCAACACTTGGTAATATCTGAGTTTTTCATTTTGAACATTTTGGAGGGTGTATAGTTATATCCTATTGTGGTTTTAATTCTTTTATCTCTGATAACTAATGAAGTTTAACCTTGTTTTATGTTGATTGGCTATTTAGCTTTCATCTTCTGTGTAATACTTGTTCAGATCACCTTCAGTCCACTGTCCAGTCATAACTGTGCAGGCTAGTTGTCTCTCTATGTAATTTCTGCAGGTCCTGAGGTCTCTGTATCCTTTTATCTAATACAAGTCTGCCCACCATCTTCCACAGTATTGTGTTCTGGAGCAGCCTGCCTTTAAGAGTAGCTCTTTCCTGCAGAGGACCAAGGTGTAGAGATGCCACATGTGACAGGGGTTTCGGATATCTTGAGGAATCCCTACATCTTTCATGTGCATGGTCAAGAGGATAAACTAGAAACAGAGACACTGAAAGTTTGTCATCAAAAGTTTGGGGATTTTCAGTACCTGTCAGTGAATGGGACTCATCAAGCTGTGAGCCAAATCCAGGAGTTCTGTTGGCAATGGGTGCAGCCAGAGGTCCACACCAAGGAGCACATAATAGAGCAACTAGTGCTGGCACAGTTTCTGAGCACCCTGCCAGAGGATATTCAGACATGGGGCAGGTCAAAACAGCCCAAGAACAGCAGGGAGGCAGGAACCATGGTGGCTAACTTTATTTGGGCATGTGAGAAAGAAGGTGAGGAGGAAGCAACTGGCTGCTTCTGTTTATTGAATATCTGCTGTATGCCTGGCATGTAATAGGAGCTGAATACAAATTTGTCGAGTGAATGAATGAAACTGTATTTTATACATTCAGTCTGATCTGCCTAATCTCATGTGAGATGAAAGAAATTGGGGGTTTGGATTTTTTTAAATTTTTATTTTAGGTTCAGGGGTGCATTTGCAGGTTTATTACATGAGTATATTTGGTGATGCTGAAGTTCCAGCTTCTAGTGATTCTGTCACCCAGGTAGTGAACATAGTCCTGGATAGGCAGTTTTTCAGCCTTTGCCCTCCTTCCTCATTACCTTCTTTTGGAATTCTCCGTGTTTATTGTTCCATGTATACCCAGTGTTTAGCTCCCACTTATAAGCGGAAACATGTAGTATTTTGGTTTTTTTTTTTCTATGTTAATTTGCTTAGGATAATGGCTTCCAGCTGGACCCATGTTGCTGAAGAGGACATGATTTCATTGTTTTTTATGGCTGTGTGGGTTTGGCTTTTGCTTTTAACATTTACTATTTCTCTGAGTGTACCAGCTTTGTTCACCTTCCTCTCACATTTCTTATCCAGCGCAAACCTTAGTTTCAACACAAAACAACACACACAATACAAAAACAAAATCTCCTGGGATTGCTTGTGGCATTAATATACTAAGTGTAAATTTGGAAAAATTTGTCTTTATATTATTTAGTCTTTCTATTCAAGAACAAGAATGATTAGCTAAATTTTATGCAAGGGGGCATAAATTGTGGGAGATACAATGCCTGGAAGTTCAACTTCTGCCAAAATTTGACTGGTATCTTAGAAACTCAAGTTATTAGATTAGAGTTAAGGAAACGTTTCAAGAATGAGAGAAGAAAGCCACTGGGTCCTTATAGTCCTTTGAAGAAAATAATACTAACTAAAAATGAAGTATTATTTAGGGCATATATATAGCAAGGGAAAAATGAATATAAACACAAGACCTCAGACCATAGTTATCTCTAGAGGGAAGGCTGGAGCATGGATCTGAAAGAAGCACACAGGCAGATGTAAGTTATTGGGAATGTTCTAGTTTTGAGTTGGATAGATAGTAAATTCACAGGCCTTAATTATACTTAAAAATATAAACAAATGGATTTAAAATAACCATGAAGGCTATGCATGGCTCAATTAAGATAGCACATCATGAACTAGGGATTATGATTAATCCCATTCTGTGCTCCCACATTCCTTAAAAGAATTTTTAAAATGCTAATAACACTTGAGCACTTAGAATGTTTTAATGTATTATCATAGGTGTTCTTACATATTAATTCATTTTCCTCTATTAATAGCTCTGTGAAATAGGTATTACCTTCATTTTGTAGACCAGGAGACAGAGGCATAAAGAGGGTGAGTAACTTGACCATGATTCCACCATTTATATTAATAATTGGCAGTCAGGCTTCAGCATCTGTACTCTTTTTTTTTTTTTTTTTTTTTTGAGACAGAGTCTCCCTCTATCACCAGACTGGAGTGCAGTGGCTCGATCCCGGCTCACTGCGACTTCCGTTTTCTGGATTCAAGCAATTTTCTTGCCTCAGCCTCCCAAGTAGCTGGGACTACAGGCACGCACCACCACACCCGGCTAATTTTTTGTCCTTTTAGTAGAGATGGGGTTTCACCATGTTGGCCAGGATGGTCTCGATCTCTTGACCTTGTGATCCACCCGCCTTGGCCTCCCAAAGTGCTGGGATTACAGG